>JAOPUD010000131.1:8890940-8904224 GCA_027122715.1 Trisopterus minutus
GGTGGGGGGGGGGTGCAGCATGCGGTGTTCTGAAGGCGCTGGCAGGTGTTGCCGTCAGATGTTGTTTTTTGGGGGGGAACCGTGTGGACTGGGACTTCAAAGGGTGGCTGGGCTCCTCTGAAGCTCTCTGCTCGGTCTTTGCTGTCTCTTTTAGGGCGCCCTCTTCCAACCCTCTTTGTTGTCTGCCACCTCCGTCCTCTCACCGTGGAGCGGTGATGGACGTGCCCCGGCCTACTGCTCCCCATCACCCCCATCCTAATCCCCCTCCCAGCGTGCATATCTGTTGCTTTTCATTGCCCACGAGACCCAATATAACGGGCAGGAAACGTGTGGCTGGCTCCAATTAGCCAGCTCCCACAGCTCCCAAGCCTTCCTCCTCTGTATCCCGCTCAGCCTCATGTCTTTCTGATCCAATGCTGGCCACGTCTCAAACACACACACACGCACACACACACGCACACACACACTCACCTTGAGGATCTTCCTTGTCTTTGCTCCGTCCCTCCTCCAACCCCCACCCTCCACCCCCCTTCCCCCAAACAGCTCCAGAACCAGAGCGAGCTCCGTGCCCCCACGGCCGAGAGGGCTGCCTTCCTCCTGGACGCCGCCATGGAAGCCCGCAGCACCAACCGGGCGGACGCCGGCGAGGAGGAGCGCCGCAACTCCCACATGCTCTTCACGCTGCACGTGTACCAGTACCGCATGGAGAAGAGCGGCAAGGGAGGCAGTGAGTACACCACCGACGGCTCCGTTTTTAGTGGTTCGGAAGTGCTTTTATCTGCAAAAGGAGGAGAGCAGCTCCATGCCGGTTGTTACCTTTTGCTGAAGCACCCTCTGGAGGGCCTTGCAGGAGGGATGGCGTTGTGGACCCATTTGATGCCATTATGCAGTGTCCTTGCCTGTGGAGCCACGGGAGTGAACTGCCTGCCACGACGGCAGACTACCAAAGTGGATATCCACTTTGGTAGTCTTTAATGCCGTGCGCGGCGGGCCACTATGCAGCTGGTTTGTCCTTGTACTTTACATGGTAAATGTGGATTTATCGTTTCCCCATAATTAGGATCTGAACATCACTCATGGACACTTTGTGTGCTCTCTGTACGGCATACGTCTTTGTACTCTATGACCGTGTTACACTTATTAACAATAACGAGATTTGATGACAAACACAAGAGAGTGCTCTGTAATCAGTTAATTATAGATCTAATGCACTAGATAATCAGAAGCACTTTCAGTAATGTTGGCTCTGAACACTTATTTGGTGTAATGGATTGTGTTTCAGCATGAATTCCTCAGTGAGTTCTTATTATTGCTCTTGAAGTGTGACCTGCCTCCTATGGCCCCGATAACCGTAAAGTTATTTTTTGGAGGCTAGACAGCAAGTATAAATATAAGAAATAACTCCGGTCTCCATGTTCAATGTTCATGGGTTCTGGCCTGTGCAAGAATAAAGAAAACTGTTGGCGTTCATGCGTTGCACTTCTGCCTCAAAGTAGTAAGTGTGTGAATCAGTCAATTTCCAAGTCATGCCCATGTGAGCTTAATGGTTTTCTCCTCTTGCTGCATAACCCCAGAACCCATTGTTTTCTTACAAGTCATGTGGAACGACACATTAGTCAGGCGCACAACAAAGTGTGGCTACACATTTATCTTCTGAACCTTTTAGCCCCTTTATTCTTTGAGACTACATCATCAGACATTCTGCTGTGACAGCAGTCTATGATGACTAACTACGATGACTATGGGCGCTCCCTATTTAAATGACGTAGGAGGCCCCTGCCTCTTTCTCCCACGCCTGTGGCTGAGCTAGTCCCCTAAAGGCTGGCCAACTCACATGTACACTCAGGTTATCCAAAGGGACTTAAAACCATGCAATGCGACAGCCAGCTCATCAGGAGCAGTTAGGGTTTGGTGTCTTGCTCAGGGACACCTCAGCACTCACGCTAGGAGGAGCTTGGGATAAAACAAGCAACTTCAGGTTACAAGGCAACCCGCTCTACCTCCTGAGCTAATCCTCCCCAATAAGTCCGGCTCACCTTACAGTGTTGTTTCCCCCCCGGCCCCCCCCGCAAACTCCAGTTGTCCCACTGCAGTGTGCGCTTTCCACTGCGTGGGGGAGTGTCCGCACCAAAGTCACCACCTCACTTGCTCTCCCCTCAGTGTCCGGCGGGCGGAGCCGGCTGCACCTCATAGACCTGGGCAGCTGCGAGAAGGACCTGAGCAAGAGCCGGGACGGCGGGGGAGGCCTGTGTCTGTCTCTCAACGCACTGGGAAACGTCATCATGGCTCTAGCCAACGGAGCCAAGCATGTACCTTATAGGTAAGAACACCTATGTCCTTTTTATTTACTGCGGTTATATCTGTGTGCAATCTAGATTTATCTGGAAGGTCGCCCCGCTCGCGCCTTCTGAGCGTACGTCGCACTTCCACTAACGCAGTTTGAAGGCTGTTTCAAATTATATCTCGGATACGATTTGAGTGGGCCCTACAGTTATTTTTCACGACTTTGCACCCGCTGAAGCATCGCTCGACTGATTGTGATATCTATTGTGTGAACGCCAATCCAGGGACAGCAAGCTGACCATGCTGCTCAGGGAGTCCCTGGGGAACATCAACTGCAGGACCACCATGATCGCCCACATCTCAGACTCCCCGGCCCACTACGCAGACTCCCTCAACACCATCCAGCTGGCCTCCCGCATCCACCGCATGAGGAAGAAGAAGACGAAGGTACGGGGGGTGGAGGGGGACCACTTAATCCGAAGCATACATGTTACTCACATCAGGGGTGGGCTGCAGCCGTTTCAGATTCCATGGAAAGTGCATGATTCACTGATATCCCACCGATATGAGTACCATATCAGTTATGCTGCAGCCCTTTCAGTTTCCATGGAAAATCTTGAACCACATGTTCCTGAAATCTCAATACAATGTGAATTTTACTTCAACGTATGCAACAAGGCAATGCTGTAGTAATCTTACCTTTCCATTTTGTTAATTATCCAATGCAGAGTTATACAGTAGTTGTATGCTATTAATGGTGCTGCAAGAGCATTTGTTTCTCTACAGTGCACAAAGAGAAATCCATTCATGGATTAAATTGATTGACAATGCACGCTTCAATGTCTTCCTCCTCTGTATCTTTGAGCTCATCATTGTATGAATGTATGCAAAGTTTATTAGCACTATAATTCAGGGCTAGTTCCTATTTCTCCACCCGCTTCTCAACAGCTAATCATGTGATCAATACTTCCTGCCTAAGGATCTCTGTAATGCATTCCTCAGATTAGGGAAATATAGGCCTCAGATAATTAGTTGGAATGACTGCATGTATTTATTTAGTATGGGTCGGTGGCCGTATTATAATGAAGTTCACTCACAGCGCAATACATATTATTGACATTCATTCCTGCATGGCTATTGACGTGCACTTTTAGCCTTTCGGAATATATTGACCCGTTCAATTTCAGAGAAATTTATATCTGTTTTGTAATTGATTTTGTCCAACAAGGGATTGCCCAACCTCCCATGCACATGCAAACAAATAGTGAGATCCCTTCTATCCTCTGTATCCGCAGTATGCATCCAGTTCCTCTGGTGGGGAGAGCTCCTGTGAGGAGGGCAGGATCCGCCGGCCTCCCCATCTCAGGCCCTTCCACCCCCGGACCGTGGCTCTGGACCCAGACCTGCCCTCCTTCCTCAGTGACCAGGAATACTCCTCCAGCAGCGAGCAGTCCTGTGATACCGTGATCTACGTGGGGCCCGGAGGAGCTGCTATCTCAGACCGGGAGCTGAGTGACAACGAAGGCCCCCCTGCCTTCGTTCCAATCATTCCCTCTCTGAACAGAAGGAGGTCTACGAGGGACGGCCCTTTCGACAGAGACCACTTTTTCAAATGCAACACATTTGCAGAACTGCAGGAGAGGCTGGAGTGCATCGACGGCAGTGAGGAGCCCACTGCTTTTGTCGGGGAAGGCAAGGGGAACCAGGGCAGCCCCAAGATGGACAAGCCTAAGGAGGGTTCAGGGAATAGTCCCTTGAAGATGATTGCTAATGATTCCTCTCAAGAGAATGTCTCACCCAGACCGTCTCCTAAGGCTGTGGCCGCTCCGTCAGTCGGCAACCCTGAGCCTAAATCTAAACCATGCATCCCTGTGGAAAGTGTGCCATCTGATAGTGTTCAGAGTATGTGTAGGACCAGTGCTGATGGCGAGAAGATTTTGTTGTCTGGAAACAGCCCGAGCAAACAGAGCGGCGCTGCAGCTGCTATCTCAGAGCCTGTAGTGAGGGAGAAAGTGTTCTTCAACAAGAAGCCCCTGCCAAAGCCAGCTCCACCCCCTCCCCAGCAAAATGACCACAGAGACAATGAGGAACGCTGCAGTACCAGAATGCCTCCTGTCGGAATGAGCTACCAAGCTGGGAAAAAGGGGGATTCCTTCAACTCCCACATGGGCAGGACACCCTTGGAGCTGTGCCAGATGCGGCCCACCCTGAGAGAGAGGTGTTTGGATCGAGACATCCTCAGAGCCACGGTCACACTCCAGCAGCCAGTGGAGCTGAACGGAGAGGACGAGCTGGTGTTCACTGTGGTGGAGGAGCTGGCCATAGGCAGCATTGTAGACAGGGGCCGGCCCTCGAGCATCATCAGCTTTAACAGCGATTGTTCCCTGCAGGCCCTGGCCTCTGGCTCCCGGCCTGTCAGCATCATCAGCAGCATCAACGATGAGTTTGATGCGTACACCTTAGCCGCCGGAGGGTCAGAGGTTAACATGGAGCCGGGTTCACCCTACCAGGAGGAGACGATGGTGTGCATGGCTAGCAGGGGCTCGTCCATCAGCTCCTGGCTGAGTGAGGTGAGCGTGTGCACAGTGGAGAGCGAAGGCGCTCACTCCACAGACGTCTTTCTGCCACAGGCCAAGCACGTGGGACCCGAGGGAACCTTTTACCTGGACTCTCTGGGTATGTTCCACTGTGAGCCATCCCCCAGAGAGGCCAAGGGCTCCTTCAACGACAGTGGCTTCAGTTTCTCCGACGTTGACAGTGACAGCACGGCATCAGGCAAGTTATCCCTGACAAAGTGTGCTCCAACTCCTCAGTCTGCGAAAGGGTCACCGAAGTACACGTCCAAAATAACTAAAGCTCAATCTCTTAGTTCCTCTGAGCCCTCACAAGGTCCCTCTACAGTCCACTCCAGTCTTCCCAGGAAAATTAAACCTACCTCATCCATTTCCCATAATAGCAGTAGCCACAGTAGTAGTAGGGAGGCTCTGGGTAAGGACTCCAGGCAAGAGAACCCTTGGCATCGCATAGACAACCACTCAGAACCCCAGTTATCTGAGCCCCCTATCACCAGCAGGTTCATCAAAAACCCAGCGAGTGGCATCCCGTCCCGCAAAACACCTATCAGCAGCAACAGCGTACCTCGTCCACCCAAGGTCCAGGGTTCAACCTCATCCCAAAGGGTGGTCGATGGCTGTGAGAAGTCGGCCAGTAGGAAGACTGAACCCCCAAGCAAAATGCCTCTGCTCAGGCGAGGTGCCACCACCTTGGGGACCGTGCCTGTCATCCATGCCTCAACAGAGTCCAAGGGGAAACAGGACATCCATGGATCTACGAGTAGCCTAAAGTATTCCTCTCTCGGGAAACACAGCAAGGCAAACACACAGAAAGCCAGTGCTCTCCCAAGGCCTGGTGGCATTTCCCCTCCTCCCCCTCCGGTGCGAAAGTCCAGTCTTGACCAGAAGAACAAGACTCTGCTACCCCAGAGTGCCTTAAGGTTAGCCTATGGGGAGGCAGGGATGACCTCGTCATTGCGGTCATTGGTCTCAGAGGATGAGCTGGAGGTCCGCTGCAGGGGAGACATCAACAGCTTCAAAACCTCCAGCCTGAAGTCGGACATCTCCACCACCAAAATTACCTCAAGCCTGAAGGCCAGAGGCCCCAGAGGAGACAGCGGGCTACATTACGGCAGTCACATGTCTCTAGAGAGGTGTGACAACCTGTCCCTATCAGGTTCAAGACCAGCTCTCAGTAGGGAAAACAGTGGGGCCAGTTTGGGGAGCAGCAGCAGTAGTAAGTCCAGCAGGTCTATTCCACGCTTTGGGATCTCTAGCTCATCAAGCACTCCCATCGCCACCTCCCCACCATCCCCATGCGGGAGCCCCGGAGGGATCGGTAAACCTGGGCAGGCGAAAGCAAGCGCTAACCCCAGGACGTTGGGAGTGACGAATGTAAACAAGGCTCGCTCACTGTCTGCCAGCAATTCTAAAGGTCTGAGCTCCTCGACCAAGTCATTAGCACAACCAGTGACCAAAGGTGCCAACGCTAACCTGCCTCCATCCGGAAGGACCTCGGCCACCAGGACCACCACTACTGCAGTCAGCAGCAAGCCCGGGAGGGGCACCATCATGGGCACCAAGCAGGCCATCAGGGCCGCCAACAGCCGGGTGAGCGAGCTGGCGTCGAGCACCACGTCGGGCAAGCACGCCCGAGCGTCAGGAGACTCGGACAGCGGGAACGACAGCGGGGTGAACGTCGGGGACGACAAGTCCCCCGCCGCCGTGCTGCCCTCCCCCTACAGTAAGATCACAGCTCCCAGGAGGCCGCAGCGCTACAGCAGCGGCCACGGCAGCGACAACAGCAGCGTGCTGAGCGGGGAGCTCCCCCCGGCCATGGGCCGCACCGCCCTCTTCTACCACAGCGGCGGCAGCAGCGGCTACGAGAGCATGATCCGCGACAGCGAGGCCACGGGCAGTGCCTCGTCGGCCCTGGACTCGATGAGCGAGAGCGGGATGTCGTCGGGCCGAATGAGGAGCTCCAAGCCCCCCAAGAAAAGGTCTAACGGTGAGGAAGGCAACCTGTTTGAATATGTATTGATGTGTATATCTAGAACACTACGTTATCTGATAGACCTCCGTTGCTACATTGATATGCAGCAATGTCGATGGGTTATTGTTGAGTAGATCAAAATGAATAGATCCATCGCTGCTCTGCGCTGAATACATTAATCCTTTCTCGTAGGAAATATGACAGACACAGGTGCAGAATTACTTTATTTTAACTTAATTTTATTCATCAGGATATGCACTAGAATTATATTCTGCATATTTTGATCGAATAGAATGACTTGAATATTGAGTGTTGGTTTCAGCGTGAGATTTTTGTCTGCAGCAAACCAACCTTTTGAATTTGTTTATACTGTGGAGCTAGAGAATCAGGAGTCATGAAGCCCTTATAAATATGTAATCAACATAACACAGCAGGCCCGCCTAGAGCCTCATACGACTCTCAACATCTCCGAGCGAGGCTCATACATATTTACACACAGTGGCCAGCAAATACCATTATTGTATTTCTGCTCTATAACTGTCTGCGGCGCTTGGGTTCTGTAGGCTTCCAAAGGAGACGGCTCATCCCCGCGCCAATGCCAGACACATCTTCCCTGGGGAAGAAAGCTGGCACGGCGGGCCAGTGGGTGGATCTGCCCCCTATGTCCGGACCGTTGAAGGAACCCTTTGAGATTAAGGTGTATGAGATTGACGACGTGGAAAGACTCCAAAGACGGAGACAGGAGGAAATAGCAGAGGTGAGCAGAGAGGACGATTTTGGCATGTTCTCCGTGAGTGACCAGGGGCGTCAAAAGTTATTTTAGATCTCCCAAAGCACTATCTCAGGATTTAACACGTCCTATTGCAATGCAGACTCACGGCCATGCACTACATGTGCGACATTGATTCCATACGTGCTGCACATACGACACGATGGCTTACATTGTGGGAAAGTCTTCACTGACTCCTTCCCAGAAACTTATTAAAGTACAAGACAGGAAAAATGTGTCTCAGACGTCTGACCTTAAGTCTGCCTGGTAGCAAATCCTAGGGTTAGTGTCTGGGACTAGACCTCGAGGCTTGGGATTCTGCCAGAGCTTCCCAGGAATGTGGAAAGATCAGCAGGCAATTACTGTCTGGGTCTAATTGGGATTGAAAGCCTGTGTCCCGGTGGCTGGCGCTCACTGGCGGTTACAGATCAGGAACAGAAGTGTGAGAGGAACGACAGCAAAGTTTAGTGTTCAAGAAAGAGATGTCGAATGAAAGCACGCCTGCCACTGCCACCAGCCCCTGTTAGCCGTTCAGCAGAGCTCGTATCTGGGCGCTTGGCTCTTTATGGTCTGCTCCTCTCCAGTGGGCCATTAACTGCACCGGTAAGTCAGGCAGTGAGAGAAGGACTTGTTAAGAGGACATATTAAACCCCCTGGATCGTCGTTTGATTCACTCTCAATTAGCTAATGATGATTTACAATGTCCTTTCCAGGCATCGCTGGTTGAGTGGCTCAGAAAAGACACAGCTTTAGCCTAGACCTTCTCATCATCACAAAACTAATGATAGAATCGTGTGCAAATACATTTCAGTGAGTGTATTCATACACAGTGCACCTATGCTGTTTATACTTGTAGTTATGTTTATTTTGTGACGTGCAAATTAGATGAAAAATATGTAAATATGTTTCTTCTCTCTTCCAGCAACCATTTCAGGATGTTGAAAAGGTACGCATTATATTATTACGGTTTTAACTTTCCATTTGTCATACTGTACGTTTCAGTTTACCGTCCTCCAACATAATGGACTTCAGTTAAAAAATTTATATTCAGGAAAAAAGGAAATACTACATCAAGCTAAACGATAGTTTTGGCATGTCCGTCCCCAACCTCCTCAAGTATCTCACCGTGCTCGTGTTCCCCCCCCGCAGGGCCTGCAGTACTTTAACAGTAAGCTGAAGGTTCTGGAGAGAAGGCAGCAGCAGGTGAAGGAACTTCGGGTAAAGCATGAGGCATTGTGGGAGGAGCTGGAAGACACCAAAGCTCGACTGATGATGGACCCCAGGAAGTGGATCGGAGAGTGTGAGTACCTCCTTCTTTCGAACGTGGGTGCAGGATCAGGTTGACTGCATGTTGTGTGCATTAGGAGATATGTATGAAGTGCTAGCGTGGGACTAAACAGCCTTTGTGTCTTTTTGCTTTGATAGTCGAGGTGGACCAGGATCTGGACAAAGAATCCGCAGACTACCTGGAGGCCTTGGTGGAGGCGACAGAAGAGCTGGAATTCTGCGTCAACCTATGCAAGGCCCGCGTGATGATGGTGACGTGCTTCGACATCAGCACGCCACCGCCAGTGGCGCCGGCGGCGGCGGCAGCGGTCGTACGAGATGGTCCCTGTGAAGTAGGAGTCTAAGGAGAGGAGAGGAAGGAGAAGGAGGAGGTACGGAGGAGCCAGGAAGTGAAAGTGAGGAAGGATGAAGAAATGTAGCAGCCAGTGAATCGATACTTACTGGAGTGAAAAGAATGCTTTGAAAAGGGCAACACCCCCATTCCCAATCAGCGTGTGAGTCTTTGCATGGACACACAGAGAATTTCAACAACTTAGCTGCAGTGCCTCGTTTTCTATAGTGCGTTGTAAATGGAGAGAAACGTGTGCACAAATGCTGTTGTCCGCATGGCAAACGAGTGGCCATCATTTACCCAAAAGTCAATGAACAACAAACCAGAAGTGCCTTCTTTACTTGTCTTGTTGTGAGTCTTTCTTTTAGTTTTTTTTACGGGGGGCAGGTATCCTGATTAGCATATCCAACTCCGATCATATTCCTTTTCAAAACAAAAAGGTTTTTATATTGCATTGTATAGTGTATTTATATGATTATGTGGTGTGTACAAATTCATTTTTAGGTTAAAAAAAAATCTAAAAAGAATAAAAAAAGATGGCGATACAGTAATGCTATTGCTCTCTCTGCCTTTTCTCATGTTTCAAACCTCAGTCAGCATTTGTTCCATGTCCATCCAGCCTCTTGCGCCTTATGTTCTATCTCTGGTTCTATCGTTTTCTAGCCTTTTTTTCTACACCGGCCTGGGTTATATTTTCAAGGACTACAGTTGCTGTTGATCACTCATCCACTGCCAGCTGGGCTGGGGAGGCTCGCGAGGATGGAGTGAATGTGTTCTCCCCTCCAGTTGCCTTGATCCAATGGGTCTCTGTGGACGCACTTAGCTAAAGCAGCAGTTAGGTGGCGGGGGGGGGGGTCACCCAGGCGTGGGTCGGCCATGTTTTCTTCCTAACTGAAAGTGTGGGAATAAACCAAAACATATCAGTCATCGTTGGTTGTTAAACGTGATTTAACTGTTCACTTTGCTGCCACACTTTCCAGTTAAAGTAAACAGCAACGCTCGCGTTGGCACGCTAACCTTGACGATGGGAATTCATTTGTGCTCACAGCAGTGCTCGTTAGCATGCCCAGTTGTACCGCTAACTGATTCTGGACTGGGTTCTGCATTGACTATATTCACAATACAAGGAACATTGATTAGCATCTGCTGGGCCTTTTTCTAGTGTTCTCTCTGGAGCGGTGCTGAATCTTTGGTTCTATGCATACCATTATATTCACTCTCACTACTTATGAACCTCAATGGGAATATGTAGACAGCAGTGTGTCACGGCCTATTACCCCCTCTGAGCGTGAGCAGAAGCACACCAACTTGCAAGTTACACCCTCCCAATTGTTTTCTTTCTCATGGCCGTTTTAACGTGTTCAGTGTCTCAATCAAAGACTCCAAAAAATGTGTCGAAGGAGATTGCTGTGAAATGGTGCAATGTGTCATTACCAACAACTGCGACGGTCGAGGTTTAGCAGAGCCCAATCATTATATCGGCTCTTTGCAGCTGCTAGAATTTGCCCGGTTTTACTCCAAATGGATGATGATGAATGATACAATTAAAAAGGATGTTGTGGAATTCGGGTATTTAGAATAACAAAATGATTTTGTTGTATTTGGATGGGTACAAATGTCTAAAACTATGACGGTCGCATTTTATTTCCTTTTCTTTACTTTACTTTGTAATACCTTCTCAGGCCCTCTTTGAAGATGCTGCTTGGGATTTTTTTAATCATTTTTAATACTGTTGTACTCCAATTTTACCATTCAAATTTTTGTATAATAACCTCTGTTTTCACTATTGTAGGGTAAAGCTCATAAATTAAATTACTATTATCCAACAGAGACCTTTTTTTCCAAGAAATTATTGTATGTAAGGTCATATTTCATATCGATACCCATATTTTCAAATATCATTGGTTTTTTATAGGATTTTTCAAATCCTGTGTATAAATGTATGATATGGCAGCTTTGTGTTTTACAGTACCTGTGAATAAAATGTCTCTTCTTAACGATGACACAAAGTGTGATATTTTTTGTCCGTCCATTTGAAAGATAAATATGTGTGTCGAAGCTAAGGGATTGTTGTGATTAGAGGGAATGACTCGAGGGCTCTGACATCATCAGTTCTCAGAACGCTTACTGCAGAGGACCGCTACGGAAGAAATATTCGTCATGTATACCGTAAAAGTAGAGCCCACAATGATTTTCACACAGTTGTCACTTTTAGACCTTCAGGCTGACTATAGGAAATTGGAAAAGCAGCAGGCACATATGTCTGGTTCTAGGTCAAGGTTAGCTTGTTTTGCAGACTCCTATTGGAAGCACAGAGTTATGGACCGAATGAAATGACTTCGATCTTTCAAGGGAGAGCATTCTCCTTCGGAAGTAGAGATGGTTTAATCAAGAAAACTTCTTACCTCCTCCGGTTTTTCATTTTATAACTCGTATTTTAAATATGATATACCTGCCGCCAGAGTCAATTTAAAGTAACAGGACCTAATATTTGTCTTCCTAATATATGACTTGATCAAGGGGCTTGTTAATTAGCAAACGCTCCAAAGGTAAATCGGCAGATCTGGAACCAGTTTATCAATGCCATCTAAATGTGTTTTCAAGCACAACAACACATGAGTATATCCAAATTTGATCCAACAAATGCGTTTGTGTTTTCCAAACTCATTAAATGCCATGCAAAGCAGCCCAGCGGGCATCATATTGAAATTAGTATTCTCAGAGCCTTCCATGTTCAGAGGTTTGGCACACACACTGTAATTGCCCACGTGACAAGTCACCCAAGACCCTGGCAGCTCTGATGGCTCTTCACCGTTCCTCATGGTTCCTTGCCTTCCTGGCTCCTCCTGTTTCCCCGGCCGGACGGAAGTTGGGGCACGGGCTGGAAGACCACGGGCCGTCCGATTGTGTACCCAGGTCTGCTTGCCCACCGGTCGGCTCCCATCTTACGGCAGATCTCGTTGCCTCGGGGCTTCCATCCTATTAGCAGGAAGCCTGCTGTTGGTGGAGAATAGCAATGAGTTCTGCGGGGAGAGAAAGTCACACTCCCACCATGCAGCCATTCTCCCAACGCTCACCACCCCCATCCCCCCTGCCCTCCCTTTTCCTGCCTTGGAAGTTGCCTCAGCGTTAGTATTTATGTTCCTCTACTCTATTAGCACACTGCCAACCTCTCAGGATTGATTGTTTTCCTGCGTTTCACAAACACAATCTAATTGAATGGCTGTCATCACCCAGCCATTCTGCCTCAACGCGAATCCCAAATCGATTTAATATGCATCCTGTACTTTCTCTGTTTCTTTTTCCATTCCACTTTGGCTTCGGTCGTACTTGTACGCCGGTGGAACACATACGTTTGCTGCTCTCCGCACGGTTTCATTTGTCATTGGCTGTCGCCACGCAGATATACAGTGGAGCAGTGCCAGGAATAATCAACGGCGGGCCCTTTTCCTTGATTCAGCGTTGACATTGTAAATAGAAGTCGTTCTCTGGGTTCACCGCTCTGCAGAATCCACTCTGTCCTCACCAAGCTCGCTCTTCTTTTAAAGTCCCATAAAGCTGACCCAACGCTGCTACTTATTTGTGGTAATTAAAAGTAGAAGAGAAGCTATATCAGAACCTATGAGAGATGTAAGGCCCACATAGGGCTCTAGGCTGTCTCAGCAGTGCTGCTTTAGGGGGCTGTAACTATCGATATTTCCTTACACCCAGCGGATTGCATTAGTGGAGGGTTTGCACGAGCCGGTAGTGTTAGAAAGAGCTGTAAGACGGAGGGTCCCACAGGGTTTTCCTCCTAAGGTTCTGGATGGGTGGCCATACAAGCCCAACACTCCGCTATACCGAGATAGCACTTAAAACTGTAAATCAAGCCAAGCTATTCATTACGGAGGACTGAATTAATTGCAATCCTTGAGACAACTGAAGTGATATATGGCTTGGTATTTAACCCTATTTACTGTAAACAATGTAGCAAGCAGTGGGGCAAAATGATGCAGGGGACTGGGTGGCGTTGCTGTAACACGTTGACAGGGATAATTAATTCCAATATTGGTATAAATTGCAACCCCCC
>JAOPUD010000131.1:8920738-8931502 GCA_027122715.1 Trisopterus minutus
CACACACACACACACACACACACACACACACACACACACACACACACACACACACACACACACACACACAGCTAGAGAGAGAGGGACTCTGAGACAGACAGAGAGAGAGATTATTAATGATGAATGAAATTGAGAGAACAAAAGAGAGGTTTGGGTGGGGGTCTTTGAGAGGCTCTACAAAGAAAATAGTGAGAGACTTGTAGACCATGCCAGAGAGGGGGTACCGTAGAAAGAGAGAGATAATACAACCACAGAAAGAGAGTACCACAGAAAAAGAGAGAGTACCACAGAAAGAGAGAGATAATACAACCACAGAAAGAGCGAGTACCACCACAAAAAGAGAGAGAGAGTATAACAGAAAGAGAGAGAGGGTAGAACAACAACAGGAAAGAGAGCATGGTAGAGAGAAGGGGTGAAGGAGAAACATTAATATATTAAATAGTATTGCAGGCGTGACCATGTTGTTAGTGTATGGGACAAATTCATAAATGTCATGATGTAAGTCATGCCAACAAAAATGTGAAAATGTGCTCTCTCTCTCTCTCTCTCTCTCACTCTCTCTCAGCTTGTAGCCATATTCCGTACGTCAATACACACATGGATGAAAAGCACACATCAATTATTCACTGGGCACATTCACTCAGAACATGCTTTGTGCTGCATATCGCTCAGTTGATTGTGTGTATGTGTATTATTGTTTGTGTGTGTGCAACAGAGGAGGCAGGACTTCATGGGGTCATTTGTCAGCTGATCAGTTTAACATTGTTGTTTTGAAGTAATTACCAGTTAGGCACATTGTGTTTGTGCAAAACGTATTTTCCCCTCAGCTGGACCAAGAGGCTCAGGCTGCCTTCGTTGTAGGCTGATGTGAACATCATTCTCTTACAGAAGTCTCATGAAACTATTCATTATATGACCTGCTTGGGATACAAATCTCCAAAGAGGATTTTTCTGCTCCAGTATTTTAGGGACTTTTATGTAAATCTGACGTGCGCATAATGTATTGCCTGTAGCCTTGTTGAATAGACACAGAGCAACGTGGTGGTAATGTTACTTTTCAATAAAAGTTAAGACTACAACCTTAAAGATTATGTCTATAGCGTTTATAAAAATGCTTGCCATACACTCAAGGTAAGATTGAGACTAAAAGTCTGGTTTGCGAGCCAGTTATCAAGAGTGCACTGCGATACGTTCACACTGCTCCGTGCAGACGCCACGTCGTACAGTGTAGCCTCTGCTCTGAAACACAGCCTGCAACGCTCCACACCCCCCCACCCAATCTAATCCAGCCCTTTCACTCTGGAACCTCAACTATATATTTCTGGAGGGGAGGAAAGTTTTGGTCTGGACCTTTTTGTAAGCCCCCCTTCCTCCTGGACTCCATCCTCTTCCTCCTGTGTGTGGAACAGCCGGGTCTGGAGGTGTGGTGAAGCCCTCCAGCACAGATAATAGGATGGTGCAGCTGCTTCAGATGGCCTTGTTGAGGAGCAGGGGGGGGGGGGGGCGGGGGCCTCCCTATGGCTGCAGGGCACACAGGTGAAGGGCCCTCGCTGGCTACGGGATTTAGGGCCCCACCCACCCATTGCTACGGGGTATGAGTGACCTCTTCGTTTAGGTAGAGGTCACTTCAAGGTACAGTGTTAGAAGTAGTAACAGATACTGCTGTGTTCTGAACACAGATGTACTAGTGGAAGGAGAAACAAAGAGGGCTCAATGTCTATATACTAATAACATTGATATTTTAAAGGTAAAGTATTTAGCAGTTATTTTTCAAGTGGAAGGCCCCGTATCTTTTAAGGACTTTTCTAATTGGGATAGTGTTTGGATAGTGATAGTCTTCATACATTTATATGTATTTTTTTGGGCTGAGTCTGTGGAAATAATCAATCCCCACAGCGGTAATCAATGGGAGGGGAAGTGTGCAGTAATTAGTTAATTATAAGCTGGGGGCCAACAGACAAGACTGGGTCTTAGATCTCCATTTCAGAGGCTGGCATAATGATCTGCTCCACATCGGGGAATGGCTGGTAGGTATCTTCGCCTGGGCATGAACGTCCTGAATATTTATTAGCCCTTGTTAAATGCTGTTTGTAGACACTTCGTCTTCTCTTCTGAGATTTCCCCTCTCCCTGCTTTGTGGTAACCATGTTAACGCAGTGACACGCACGGACAGCGGTGGCTCATCAACCGATGTGTGTATAGAGGGGCAATATAAGCATTGATTTCTACAGATACTGAAAAATAATTTTGCAATCCAATTTGAGACACACGACATTGCTAGAAATATGGGGCAGCTACCCCGGCAACAGGAAAGCACCAATTAGCAGTGATTTGTTTGGGCTAAATGTGCTCAGAGCGAAAGCCCAAATCAAATAAGAACACAGGGAATAAATTCCCTCTCGTTTCGAGTGACACCCAGCCGTAGCATTTTACAGCATATGGCCGACAATTGGGCCGTTTTGATAGTGTTCATAAACAGAGACCATTGCCATGCCTCATTTCAACCTGAGTGCAATTTCCCGGAGATGAATGCGGAATACAGAATGAGGGGATGTAAATCGGTCCGTAATTGGATTCTCGGGGGACTAACCTGCACACAAATCTTGTTTCTTTCGCAGTGTAACACCCACACGTACCTGCGAGTGGCCCTGCTAATTTGCATTTGAATGATGTCATGCAAATGTAACCGGTTCTCTTTCAGTGACCTTCGTTGGCTGCACTGCAAGTTACATTACGTTTTTAGACTGTTACATTTTGCAGGAAATGACAACTCAGCAATCTGTCATGTTTTTCTCCCCTCGGGGGTTATAGGTGCACTTACTGGTGTTGACTGCACACTGAAGAACACGTGGACGACGTCAATGTCAAACATGCTGAGTTCATGATGTCATTCTTCTTCTCCAATGCCACTGAAAAATCTCCTAAAACAAAAAGGAGCGGATCAAACTGAAAGGAAAACATATTTACATTTTGCCAACCAACAGAAAGTATCCCGATTCACACCACGCCATACGGTGTTTTCACGATTACTCGCACGTGTCGGGCTCCCCTTAATCTCTTTATTATTTTTCTAATTTCAACGGGATTTGGGATCCTCTTGGCAGCGTCTCATGTTTTGCTTCCCAGGGTGCTGAGTGGAGAGTATAGCTGAGCTCAGCCCTGGCAGAGTGGTGGGCCAGGTGGGCATCGGTCCATCTCTCCGTCCGCCTCTTCCACCCTACAGAGCCATGTCTGTTCCCATTACGTGTCCATCCCTGCAGGCACGGCGGGCGACACCCGGGCCCGTGCTGCTGGTTGGTCCAGGGCCACGGTGGGGAGGGTGGGCATGTAGCACACAGGTAGCCGGGGTCGGTGTAATGTTTTAATTAAAAGAAGCCCTGCTTTGGAGGGCACGGGGAGAGAGGTGGGCCGTGGGGGGTGAGGACATCTGCCCTGGGGAACATGACCTGGCAGATGGACGTCTTCATGGGGGATCTTCATCACCAATTAGGAGAAGTAGATGAAGAGAGAGATGATCTAGGGAAGGTGGAGATGGCTAGAGATGGCCCACCAGCGTTTGGGCATGTGTAACTCCATTTATTGGACTCTTCCTGTAGTTTCAAACCTTGTTTGTGTTTTTAAGACTTAGATCTAGTTTGACTTATTGTATACAGGGAATTTTTCCTTGAATGTGGAGATTATCTGAAATAATTATGTTTAGCTGTTAGCAAAACTAAATGGATTAGGGAGACATTAACATATATTGCATCTATTTGGAGGTTTGAAAAACAAAGGCTAGCAGAAATCCTTGACAGTCTTAATAATTTGTATACTTATAAGTGCTGTAGTCATCACAGTAATTTAATCACAATGCTGCTGTCTCATTTAAGATGATTTAATAAACAACTTGTTTTTAATATCTTGGCTAGATTTCTTTTCCAATCACCCCACTCACGTCTTAATTTTGAGTCTGATTCTGACTGACATACATAATTGAATAGAGCGGAGATTGTATTACGGCTCAAATTTCTCAGTCTAAAATCATTTCAAACACAATTTCAATCAAATATTCGACTGGCTATTTATGACAGTGCCGAGTTTTCCACCGAAAATTCCAATCAGTTAATGTTAACACTATTCTTCCGGTTAGTAATGTAAAACACATATGGATAGATTATCTCATTGTTAATTCACCGGATCTTCAGATGAATAATAGATGCTGTCCTTTGGGAACACTGCCCTGCGCCTGCCCTTGTTATTAAGAGAATTCCAGATCACATCCAGCCAGCTTTATTCCTTTGGTGTCCGACTCTGAATCTTTTTTTCTCCTTCTTCTTCATTCCCTCACCCTCGTTGATCCTTCACTTTCCCGCAATATGGCACCTCAACATACTGTATCTTATTCTGTACAATGTGTTTTTAAAATATATCTATATCTCTTTATCTCACTGGCAGCAATACCCTGAAATAATACCATGTTTGAAATTTGACTTTCAGCGCGTGTTGTTTTTAATTCAAATCCATTATGTGCAGTCTGTTCCGAATGCCCCCTGGTGATGTGGCTTTAAACTGGGAAACCTGAGGAATCCTCCGAAAACAACCATTCCATTTCCCATACATTGGTAATTAACGCCTCTGAACTGAAGGGAGATCCAGCGTATCCATTCCGGGCGTTTGTTCCCTACAATAACAATAATTAAACACACTAGGCCCGCACCCTGTTTCCCCTTATATGGCTATGTCCCCCGGCAGCGGGGGAGTGCTCGCCTCGTCTGTGTATTTTAGGCGAGAGGGATCCCGAATAATCAAGATAATTATCTCTCTCATTTTTGTTCTCCGTTCTTAAAGGGAATTACCATAAAACATTGCTAATTTTAATGGGAGACCTTATCCCCCTCAAATCATTCCAACGGCAGGGTGGGAGGAGGAGGAGGAGGAGGAGGAGGAGGAGGAGGCATCATCATCCCTATTAGGAGGCGTAGATAGAGGGAGGTGGGTGGAAGAGGAGGAGAACAGTTTGTATATCAAAAGGTGGAATCAAATCATTCCAGGGTCTCGTGGTGGAGCTGGCTAATTGATTCTTGTCGATTGGCCCCAAAGCTGAGCCTGGACGGGTCGTGGGGTCATCTGCTTGAGTGGTCAACGCTTTGCTTCAGAAATACACAGACTTTTAAACGAAACATTTTGAAACAGCAAAATCCCTAAAACAGCCATTACTCTTGACGATCAACCGCCCACGAAACTACTCTTTTGTCCCTGCACACACACACACACATGCACGCATGCACGCACGCGCGCACTCTCTCCCTCTATTCTCTCGCTCTCTCCCTGGCACATCCGCACACATTATGACAAAAAGGTCAAGCAATTAATCCAACCATAAACTGCAATAAATTACAAAGAGCCATTTTACAGAATAATCCATAACAATATGAGTGTGTGGCGGTCGGGCGGTAAACATATCGGCTGACAACGGGACTCGAACCCAGGGCTGCCAGAGTCTACGGTTGAAATAATAATGAGCTGCTGTTTTTGATTGATTTCCTTTAACTTACTATTTTTTGTTGGCTTTTGATTCTTTGAATTATTTAGGTATCAGAACGTAAGAAGCTAAGCGACTCTTGTTTATTTTCACGATGCACTGCTTTTTTGAATAATCACCTGCCTCTTGCTTTGGCATAACAATGAACTGGTTATGGGCCCTGTGAAACACGCTAAAGAAATACGGCAAAATAACAAAGTGTTCTTTGTGTCACGTTCTCGTTACTTATTGATGCAGATCCAAAAGCCCCATCCTGATTGCTTCCCTTTCTATAAGCTCGGTGACTCCGCCCTGATAGACTGATCTTCAGTGAACCTGACTTTTGTGTGGGAGAGAGCAGCATTCTGAAGGCACCACCACCACCACTAACACCACCACTATCAGCACCACCACTACCAGCACCACCACTACCAGCACCACCACCACTACCACCAAGTTACACAACTCTTCCAGTCACACCACCAACACCAATTCAACCACCTAAACTGAACCTGCACCACCATCGTTACCCATCACGATCATCACCAGCACCAAACCAAGCACCAACACCACCACCACCACCACCAACCCTCAGCACCTCCGGCACTGAAACCAGTCAACCACCCCCATCGTCACTGTCACCAGCACCAGCACCAGCACCAGCACCAGCACCCCCCAGCACCTCCAGCACTGAAGACATCAAACCAGCCCACCACCACCATCACAACTCCCACCACCACCACCACCATCCCCTCCTTGATGAAGCATCCTCAATCACAGCCCCCCCGTGCATAGGAGCGGTCGTCTCTCGTTAGCGCTGCGGTTCACGCTAAAGCACTCTGGAAAGGCTTTGATGTCGGTGCAGATTAGAACCCATTGTGTTCAGAACAAAGCCTCTTCCTCCGGGATGAGGGCGGGGCAGCCCACTCTCTCTCTGTTCTCCTGGCGGATGTCAGGGATCTGTCTGGGAGACGGTTAGAGGGCGAGGGGGGAACCCCTCTGTTTGAGTTCCAATGTGTCCGTTTAAATATGATTTTGTTTTAGGGGGTATGGGGATCAGCCCATATGAAAGAGAATGGGATTCTAAATCAAAACAGTAATGGAGCAGATGTCAGAAGTAGAGGGATATAGAATGCTCAGAACCTGGTCTTTGCGGAACGGTTTTCCGTTAATGATTTTGCAATTACATTGTACATTGGGAGACATTTGCTCCTGGTTAAATAAATCACCCCTTTCAGGTTCTGTATCAGTTTGCCCATCTCACTCTATCGTCATCAGCCATGCTCAGAGCCCTAGAGGGCAGTACATCACTCAGGGCAACCATAGATAATCACTGGCTCTTCCACGGTGAACCAATGATTATTACTCAACACTTGACCATTGTAATGATCACTGTGGGCGTTAAGGTGTGTCCGTTGCTCTTAACACAGTAATAGCGTGTCATTGTGTACAAATTAAAAAAATGACGTGACTATGATATTTAAAAAAGAAAGTGTTCATGTAAAGGTTACAACCACCGTGATGGTAAATGAATGGATCATCCATTTACATTAGCATTTACAATAGTTAAATAATGTATAAATGAATGCCTCAATCAACTCGAACACCATAAGCAAATGATTACCTGACTATTAGTTGACTTATTTAACTGTTAGTTATTGCTTATTACTGCATTATCTAATGTTAAAGAATGGTTCATTAATGTAAGTGTTTTCCATGAATATTGTATAGTGTAGATTCAATCCAATATTACTATCCAAAGGCTTTTCCACTGGTGTTGAGCTTAGCTATAAATTACATTTCACATAGAGGCACACAAAAAATAAGGTCCACTACAATCGAAGGAGATCTCTATCTGCGCTGTCCTCCATCTTGTGAGGGTGAGAAGGTACGACTTGTCCATGATGATAAGTGTGGTGGTGGTGGTGGGAGCTGGGGCCAGTTAGCCCCTGCGGACGGTGAACATTGGCCATGCATAAGCTCTCTATTCAGCAGGCCCGCAGTAAAGCTGAGGTAATGAATGCTGCGGGCCACGGAGCGGTCAGGGATCAATGATCTCGGGATAGATCATCTGCCAGGGACACAACACACCGCTGAACACGTTAAACCGGCAGTGATTATACCGCCAGGAAATCAGGCACTCCGCTCGGGGAAATCAAGCTTTTTAATTTAATTAAAGATAAGCCCAGCACGCTAAAGGACGACAATGCACAGGTCTTTAGTTATTTATTTTTTTACAATCTGCCGGCTGAGTTTTTGCAGCCCTCCAGAGTCAAATAAACGCTGCCTGCTCTTCTGTTAACATGGGAGTCAATGGGGTATGGCGGCGGTGCTACGCTAAGGACAATGCTGTTCACCGGTTGCACCGTGGCTTTGTTCAGACGGAAAATGAGCCTTCCTTTATGGGAAAAAAAAATGATTACATGAAAATGCAAATGCAACGTGAACGACGCCTCCCCTTGACGGTGGGGCTGTGAGTGCTTTGGGCGGCGGAGGCTGGGCGTATACCACGGGTAAACTTTGCGTGACAGATGGCAATCCTTAGACCTGTGGTGAGGAGAGACGATGGTTCCCAGTGGAAAAAGAAAGTCTCATTTAATCGGTGTTGTTGCAATGTTGGCCTCCTGCTGCCTGTGATCCTGGCAGGGAGACATTTATGCGCGCCCATGTACACACGCACACAAGTGCGTGTGGTCCACGCACACACACACACACACACACCCACACACCCACACACGTGCACATATGCACATATAATGCATACACACACGGGACAGACCAATTATATTAGAATATGTTATACTCTAACGCAGTACTACACAAACGTATACAACACAGAAGCAACTGAACACACAGTGTTATAATTCACTATAATGTTTTTAATGGTTAATATTCTTAGAGTATATTCATAGTTAGTCCTTCAATATGAACAATTCTGCAAATACATTCTTGAGGTCAATGCTCTCAACATCCACTAATTGGAGTTACGACGAGAAATAATAGTCAAGGAACGATAAGACAAGGAGTGTATGTTGGATACTGAGGACCCGGTGCACACACACAGCTTCCTGCAGCCCATCGTCCTCTGGACCAGGACCAGGGAGGCTTCTCAACACCTGTGGGACTGGGGAACATCTCCTCCTAAATCAGCCATCAATATTCACAGCCAGTTGACTGTGTGCTCAGGCGCTGGTTCCCCGCCAGAGCAGCAAACCTCTGCCCCTCGCTGCCACAACACAGCACACTGAGTCCCAGACTCGGCGAGAAACTCACAGGAACAGCACGTCCATTTGGATCGGCCTGTGTGTGTGGGTGTATGCGTTTGTGTGTGTATTTGTATATGTATATGCATGTGTATCTGTTTATATGTTTGTGTGTATGTATATGTGTTCATGTATGTTTATATGTGCTTGTGTGTGTGTGTGTTTTGATATGTTCATGTGTGTTTGTGTGTGTGTATTTGTGTGAATCTGTTTATGTGTGTGTGTGTGTTTATCTGTTTATGTGTGTGTGTGCATGTGTGTTTATCTGTTTATGTGTGCGTGTGTGTGTCTGTATCTGTTTATGTGTGTATCTGTTTATGTGTGCACGCATGTGTGTGTGTGTGTGTGTGTGTGTGTGTGTGTATTCTGCGCTGTCCCGGTGAGAGCTCATCCTGCCTCCCAGCGTGCCATGCCTCCTCCTGGGTGCAGTGACAGCCTCTACTCCTCACCAATCCACCTTTCACCTCCTCCCATTGTTCCTCCTTCACCGGGGGCCTCCCTCCTGCTTTTATTGACTATCTCACTAATTGCCGCCTGCATAAACAAAGCATGGAGGGACTTGGCAGAATAAAATGCTCAGATAATGAGTTTTCTGGGGGACGGGTGGCAGGGACTGTGTGTCTGTGGACATTGATCCCATTTGTTCACTCTGTTGAATGGACATGGGAGGGGCTGACCGTGCCTCTGACAGGTAGCCTGCTCCATGGATCACAGCCTCTGGTCAATAGTCCTCATCCCTCCTTCTCCTCCTCCTCCTCCTCCTCCTCCTCCTCATGCTGATCCCCCTCCTCCTGCTCCCTCCCATTACCTCTCCTCCTTCCTCTCCTCCACCACCTCCTACTTCTCTTCCTCTTGCTCCCCCTAACTCTTTCTACTCCCCCTCACTCCTCCTTCTCCTCCTCCCTCTCCCCCTCCTCCCTCCTGTCCTGCTCTTCCTACTCCCCCCTCTCCTCCTCCTCTCTCCCCCGCCTCTCTCCTCCTCCACCCCCCCCCTCCTCCTCCGTCATCTCCTCCACCTCCTCCTTCTCCGCCCTCCTCCTACCTCCTCGCTCCTCCTCCTTCCTTCTCTCCTCCACCTCCTCCTTCTCCTCCCCCCTCCTCCCTCCTCTCTCCTCCTCCTTCCTCTTCCTTTCTCTTCTCTCCTCCTCCTCCCCCTCGTCCTCCCCCCTCTCCTCCTCCTCGCTCCTCTATCCTCCTCCCTTATTGGTGGTCTGGGGGAGGGCTCCTTAGATAGCTGATTGATTAGGGATAATACAGGGGAGGCATTGTGGTGATACAGCTAATCCCAACCCCCACATTCCATTTTTTACATTTCTATTCCATTCCATGACTTCCGTTCTGTGTATTAAGCCTTCATTAGGCGAAGGGGGATAAGTCAGCGTGCGTACGTTGTATGAATCGATGGCGTTGTGAAATGTGGCTGAGATGTGACTTCCTGTGTCTCTGCGTCTGTGTGGTGCAGTGCGTTGCACCTCGCACACGACACGCACCGCAAGATAAATCTGGTACGCTTGTACGGAAGACGCCTTGAAAAACGACAGCGGGTGAAAAAGGAGATAGTAATTTTGAGATATTGATCTTTTTTACCCCTTCATGCATAAAACTATGGACAATGCATTGGACTATGGACCATGCATAGGACTATGGCCATGCATAGGACATAGGACTATCACCATGCATAGGACTATGTACAATGGACCATGCATAGGACTATGACCATGCATAGGACTATAGACCATGCATAGGACTATGTGATGGCATGTGGACGCCACTCCCTTTTCTATAGAACACGCCCCTAATATTAAGACACTACTTTAATTTAGGACGCAGAATCAAGACCATTAAAAGCCATAGCGTCTTCATTTCTCTTTAACCCAGTTAAAAAGAGTCCCTGCTGGGGAATGGATGGAGGGCATGTTGTCCCTCATTACACACACACACACACACACACACACACACACACACACACACACACACACACACACACACACACACACACAC
>JAOPUD010000131.1:9077592-9102666 GCA_027122715.1 Trisopterus minutus
ACACACACACACACACACACACACACACACACACACACACACACACACACACACACACACACACACACACACTTACTCTCCTAAAAACACCCCTCTTATTGTATGTTAGGGTTATTGCTCACTTTGGATAAAACGATCTGGTAAATGCATCTTTTCAGGAAACTCACAACACTGTTTCTCTTGTCGGTGCGTTTCTAAAAAAGTCCTGTTAATTGATATGTTACACATTCGGTCTCTCTTGTCTATAATCTGTCGATATGGAGTCTTTACCTCTGGCTCTGGTTTGCTCGTGTCCATGCTCACGGAGGCGGATGGGCTGTTCTTCTCTCTGTGGCCCTTCACCACCTCAAACATCTAGAAGATCAACACAGAATGAAACCCTCTTAATCTTCACCAACTCAAACATCTAGAGGATCCACAGAGAAACTAAACGGTCACTTCACACTATGTGTGAACGATGGGATCTTCATGAGCTCACCTGGAGGATCCACTTGACCATGTCGCTGTGGCCCTCCAGCGCAGGAAGGGCCTTGACTTTTGTCAGGAGCTGGAACACAGATTTGCTGTGTTCCGAGCCCAACCCTAAAAGGGACCAGTGAAACAGATTTGGATCGTGACACAAACAACGCGAACCACAGAGGCTAGCAGTTAATGCTTGACAATGGATCGAGTGCACCTTCGCAAGAATGGAATGAATACGAATCTGAATCGACACTGAAGTGTTCAGCGCGTCGTCAGAGAAAGCAAATAGATAACTAGAGATGAGCATTTAGACATGTTCAGCTCATTTTTATCACTTCATCGTCAAATAAAAAATAGAAACAATCAATAGGGCATTGTAACAGACAATGGATATCATCGTTTGACGCAGGACTAGCAATGGTAAAAGAAGACATTCGACTCAACAAAACATTACCAAGGCAAAATGGCCTCCACTTACCACGGGCTTTGACGCTGAAATCAAAGGCCACCTCCTCATCTGCAGCGGCCTCCAGTTGGGACTTTTCCTCCAGCAGTGCCTGTCCAATCAGATGCAGGGCCTTGGAGAGAGGGCACATACGACATGGTCACTACAGGTCAGTCAGTGTAAAGACACTCAAAGACAGAGAAAGAAACCGGATGGAACCGGGTGGAAGCGAGTTCGCCAGCGGGCACCTACCCTCTGGACCATGGCCTCGGTCCACTGCGTGGAGCGGTCCTTGGCGGCCCTCTGCAGCACTCGCCTCAGGATGTGGACAAAGATGTCACAGCTGAGCAGACGCACCACGCTGGAGAAGGCTGGGCAGAAGGCCGGCGGCACGGGAGGCCGTAGGGCTGGGTGGAGAGAAACACGCAGGACCACCAAAGTGGCCAAAGTTTTCCTTTAAAACCGGTTTCTGGTCCAACTCTAGTCTCGGATTGAGTTCTTACAGCGGATAACAGCTGAGCCCGTAGAGCGTACCTTTTTGCTTATGTATGCAATGTAGAGTCAACAGTATGCATTGTTATTCCCATGCCTTAGGGGGCACTCTATGGCAACCGGTTAAGTGCAACTTAACTTAACAATTGTTGTGGTGCTAATAAATCTGTTAAAATGGATATCAACATCTCAACCTGCATTCTTGTGGCACTCCGTTAGTAAAAAGTGATCCTTATCATACACAAACATAATATTGATCTTTGTGGGTTGATGGTCCGATCATGCTCTTGGGCACACTCACCCTCTTACTCACATACTAACATGTTACTAACCTTGATCAGTGCCCTCCTGAGCTCTCCTCTTCTTCTGGGAATCCTCGGCCTAAAAGAGACAGCAGCCATTATAGTGAGCTCCCACATTAGAAACAGGGAACAAGGATCCAGCAGTGGGCTTTAAGCTTTGGCCAAACCTTGCTGTGCTGAGACTTTGAGTAGTGGTAGAAGAAAGGGTTGAACTCCGGCAGACACTCTTTCTTCACTTCATACAGACCGTGGCCTGACACCCCAGGCTTCCTAGGAAACAATGATCCCATTTAAATCTCAACAAAAAACCTTGAAAAATAGATTTTTAATCTCATTGGGACTTTTCTTGTAAAATAAAGGTTAAATAACAAAAATCATCCAGGCTAAATCGCTGTCTGGTTCAAATGATTACTTACTTAAAATTGGAAACTTTGGAAATAACAGACTCCAGGCCGGTTTCATTGCTCTCCTGTTAAAATAAAAGTTTCACATCACATTATATTCTTATTTTTTGACATTGTTTATTTTATTTATGTTGTTCGTCTTGTGGAGTTCAGAGGTCAACATTAGAAGCAGGGGAGCTCACGTTTTCCGGCAGGCCTTTGACCAGACCGCTGTGGGCCATGGGCTCGATGCAGAGCAGGTGGATCACCTCCCTCATCGTCACGTCCTCTTTGGTTACCTCACTGACCCCTGGGACATAGCGCTCACCTGGGTGGGCACCAACGAGAAACGCTATGGATCCAACACTGGGCCCACAGCCAATGGGCGGATAGAGACTGAACACTTAGGAAGATCAGAGCTTTTATGACGTACCGATGATGACAATCAACAGGAAGAGCATCTCCTCTGTCAGCCGATTCCACTGCTTCAGCAGCTCCTGCAAGACCCAAATTCAGATGGTTGAGAACAGCTTGAATAGCAGAGAACCAGAGGGTGAAGACGAGTGAAATAGAAAGAAAAAGAGAAAAAGACAGGGAGAGTCCCAGAGAGAGACACAGAGACAGAAAGATGCAAAGAAAATAGGTTATAGAGGTTTTTCTTCTTGCCTGATCTTTGCCCGAGGTACTTCCGTTAAAGACGTCAAATAGCTCAAACCTCAACAAGAGCAGCATGAGAAAGTGGTTGGGGTCCATCTTGGAGGCTGCAATCTGTTCATATTTGATA
This sequence comes from Trisopterus minutus, assembly GCA_027122715.1. NCBI lineage: Eukaryota > Metazoa > Chordata > Actinopteri > Gadiformes > Gadidae > Trisopterus > Trisopterus minutus. The sequence continues at coordinate 9,080,461 of JAOPUD010000131.1, forward strand.
TAAAACATTTGCATTTTTTTTTGTAATGTTCATTGTGTATTATGACAATGAATGTATGCTGAAGTATTATCCCTCCTTAGTCTACCTGTAACATGAGGACGTCTTTGTCATACATCTCATCCCGGCACTTCACATCCTGATAGTAGTATACCTGAGAGGAAGGAACAGCCCACAGTGAGTCACTGCCCTGCACTGAACAACGTGAGGCGTGAGCACGGCAATATAATCAATATCACTTCTCCCTGACCTGGCTGACGAGCGAGAGCCCGTTCCGGCGCCACATCTCCGCCGAGACCTGCGCCACCAACACCAGGCAGCGCAGAGAGTGTTCTGCCAGGTACGTGTAGTCGTAGCTCGCCTGGAACAGCGGGACCAGAAGAGTCTTTACAACCTCATTCCAATGTCGGCGTCATTCAAAAGTTGCGTTGGCGGGGTGAAAGGCTACTTACGGGGTCAACGTGTTGGTGGAGGCGCTCTATGGCCCCGGTCCTGCACAGGTGCAGATACAAGCCTGTGGAGGACAACAAACAGAGTGGCAGTCACACAGGGAGTGCTTTCCAGAGAGTCCTCCAGATTAGGACTATTCAAATTGAATTCATGCAGACAGGGACACAACAGAGACACAGAGTCAGAGTCAGAGACAGAGAGAGAGACATTGCAGCAGACTTACCGGCGAATAGCCGGGAGATGGGCAGGTGTATGCTGACAGGCTCCTGGGAGACTTTGTAAGGACGGATGTGGAGGATCTGCTTGCACATGTAGAAGTCGGTAGGCTCGCTTTGGTGGGCCCGGTGGTTGCAATGGATCAGTGCTCCGTGGCATTCTCTGAAGGCCTGGAGCAGGACCTTCTCCTGCACGTGGGCGAATGAGGATGTGGAGTTACGCAGGGCAACATGCCGCCTTTCGCCCAGTTTATTAACGATCGCTATCTTCCTTTTTATCTCTGATGGTCTGTGCGGTGGGACTTACGTCAGAAGCGCACCAGTCCTGGAACATGGAGAGGATGTGGCGGAGCTGGATCTGCAGAGAGAAGCCAGCCTCCCACTCTGGTTCAACCTCGATGTGCTGACCGAACTGGCGTTTCACCTCCTCCATGCCCTGGACACAGAACCATTGACAAGTGCGCAGATTTCTAATTTTTGTAGGAGCTCCATTAATAAACATGATGTACCATGAAATTCGCAGAACCATCCACCAATAGCTGGTCAACCTTGCATGAATCCATACCTGCATACAACCAAGGAGATCCAGAAAGGCTTTGAACCCTTCTAGAAACGCTGTCCTCAACGCATCTGTCCATTCAGTGGGCTTGCTGATCAGAATGTACCTGTATTTGTGAGAAACATGACTGTTACTTTACGCAGTCGGTGCAAACTGGGAATGTGTACTACATAAAAGACTCGCATGACATCTCACACACACACATCACCTGAGGTCGTGGAAGATGACATGGATGCGAAAGAACTTGTCTGAGTTGTAGCCTTGGAACTGGAAGCGATTGGAGTCGCACAGGTGACCCTTGAGCACCTCCATGATGGTACCCACAATCACCTTAATGACCTTAGCTTCCTCGATCAGATGTCTGGCCTGGGGGACGGCGGGGAGGCAGAGAGACATGTTGTAATACATCTGTCCATGCTTCTGCACGGTAAACTAACTTTTGTATTGTGTACTACACAAGAAAGTTCCCAACCTAGATTTAATTCAATTTATGACAGATTGATATCGACTCTATTATCATGCAGGTTGTGAACACACATGTAACGTTTAGATGCCCTCATAGCAGCCAATGCTCACCAGGGTTGGCACAGTGAAGATCTGTACAGACAAAGATGATATGAAGATACTCCTGTCATGATAATCAAAGATGAAGCACTGCTGCAGCATATCATAATTCTAGAAGACAAAAGAAACAAACGTTAATAGTTGCAAAACCCCATTGAAGATGTATTCTATAGACGCAATTATAATGTTAATTAACCTTTGTGAATTCAATTGCAAAAAGCCTCTTTGACTCTGTATCCATCAGGAGGCTGCAGAAGATCAACTCGTACACGATCCTGCGAGCGCCTAGTGAGAGAGATGAAAAGAACAGTGTTCTGCTTATCAAACAGGAAACATGAAACGGGACAGGATGATTAACTGGGTGTACTGGGTCAGCCCCCCACTCACCTTTGTGCATCACAAAGTCATGCAGCATCAGCTGGCTGACGAAACAGGGATCCTGGTGCACCGGCCTGTGCTCAAGGAACACTTGAGAGAAGATCTGCCTGAATCCAACTGAAGGGAGAAGAACACTGAGTCAGCAGACCAGACAGACCAGTCAAATTCTCAAGCAGGGTGGCACTGGTTTGTTATGTGTGTCTCATGTTGTTCACTTTCACTGCGCCATCCATAAAAGGCATACGAATATATCGTTAATTACCTAGTTAAACATGATTTTAAAAAATAATTGACTGCTGATTTGTTTTCAAACAGCAAGAGGGACCAAACTACCGATATCAAATGAGCCAAAGCAGAAACTTTGACGCTCTTACCAGAGTAACCTACGATCTTCTGAAACCAGGTGCCCAGGCGCAGAGCAAAGGTCTGATGGGCCACCACTGCATAGAGAAGCACCTCCACGCGCAAAGCCTCCTGGGAGATGTGCTTCGAATTGGACTGCAAGAACGGCCAGAGTAAGGTATGCATACAAGGACCAAAACAAAATGGTCACGAGTCGTGAACGCGGAATAGATGAACCACTGCATTGGAATGTACCTCGATGAGGTCGTTCACTTCCTGGCAGGCCAGAACGGTTCCTTTCTTCACGATCCAGCGCCCCTGAATTACAAGTAAAGACACGTTGTTGATTCAATGTGTGGCACAGTGTTTGTTTTAAGATGTGCTTCCCTCCTCCTGGTGAAAGCTGTGTGAAGAGTCCAGACACCTCTTTGTCGATGAGCGCTGTGTGGGCCTGGGCCACCGCCTGGGTGCACTTGATGGAGCGCTGCAGGCTGTAGATAACGTGGTCGAACGAGTGGTGGTCGTCGTTGTACAGCACGCACAAGTACACGTCGTCGTCCACCCTGCAAATACAAATATGACCATGGGGAGAGGGGGGGGGGGGTTATTATGGGTTAGCAACATTTCACTTTAAATAAACAAAACTTAATTGGACGGGCAAACATTGAATCCATAAATTGCCGGGGCGGCATGTGGCTCAAAAGGTAGAGTGGGTTCGCCGTTAACCGGAAGATTGCAAGCTCATATTAAGTTAAGCAAAACCCACTAGGTCCTGCATCACTCTATGGGGTAACAACAATCCTTGTCCAGCTGTTTTTTTCCATAACAGATGTCTTGGTAGTACCTGGGCTCCAGGTCTTCTGGGAGCTCATAGTATTTCTCCCAGACCAGCATTTCTGTGACGTAGCGCAGGAGACAACGAAACAGCTGCTCAGCGCGCTGGTGCAGGACAGGATCCAGCACACTGGCGTCCTGAAAAGTATGAATATTTGTATACATGAGACGTTTGGTTATGTCCTCCTGTCAGACACACAGACATTTAGCCATCCCTGTAACCTGGCAGTCTGCTGTGGACGCCTTTACTCGGATAACCTTCCCAGTTCCCTTCAGAGCCGATAGTCGGTGGGCTTGCTCTGATGCTTAGAATTAACCACTTTGTGGTGTGGTCTCCTGAGTGCGCCAGACTCTCCTTCCTCCAGCATTGGTGCCGGCAGCGTATCCTACTTGACTAGAGGAAAAGGTGGCCAAAATCTACGTCAATGTCACATCCTCCGTCCTCTCATAGAGCCATCCTCTCAATAGTGATGCCGCGTGATGATAGATCTGAACCTCAACGGCAAAGACCTGACAGGTGGGACAGTACGCTGGATCAGGGACCTTTGAAATACCCAGATCCCCATGTTTGTTCTGGTTTTCATTAACCAAATTAAGGTGTTTTGTGTTCAGTGTGGAGTACTGCCCCATGGGAAGTGTCAGTTAACGCAGTGTTTACATCTGCAGTGGGAAACACAAAGCAGGCCGACGTGCTCTGTAGGGTCGCCTCTTAATTGAGGCAACTGTTGTTTATGGAAAAAAAAAAAAAAAAAGCCATACACTGTCCTGCTCTGTGTTCGTAGAATGGCTTATCAAGATGGAGGCTGAGCAGCTGAGATGAGCTAAATGACAGATGAGGACCCAACACTGTGCATTGGTTTGACCCTAAAAGGACCTAGAGCAAAATAAATACAACTGATATTGGTGTTGTGATTTGTTGTGGCAGCCAAGAAATATCAACGTCTTACATTGTCACATCTCAGTGTAGTCACAATTCATCTGGAGTAAAACTACTGCTGGAGTATCACAGTTTGTTTTCCTCCATAGCTCATAATCATGTAAGCAAACACTCAGAACCACTCTAAACATTCTCAGGCAGCGCAGGTCACTCAATGTCACTTTCCCAGATCCTCTCCCGCCAGCCAAGTCCCAAAACGATTAAAACCGGGAGAGAAAAATAGAACAAAAAGAAATCTGGAGTTCAACGAATGGGCAAGGAAAGACATCCTTCCACCCCCCCCCCCCCCCCCCCCCCCCCCCCCCCCCCCCCCCCCCCTTTTCCGGCTTCCATGTAATGTTACTCACGGTTTCCATGGCAACAGCCGTCCCCTGGTCGTGTATGGAACAACAGGGGCCGATCTTCCAGGCCTCCAGATCTCCACAGTCACAGAACCCGCCACCCGACGAGGCATGCATCTGAGCACCACAAGAGGGGTAGGATTATGTCACGGTTACACAGGACTGGGAAATATGTATTGTTGTTATGAAGATCATTGCATTTGGAAAATGTATAATGTCTTTCAATCCTTAGATGAATTCAAAGGGTTATGGTCATAAGAGTGACAGCATGCAGGCAGTACCTTATAGCGATGGCCTTTATGCACACTTTCCTGGAAGCAGTCCATGCACAGCACACAGGTGGGGTCTATCGCGCAGTCCCTGCCGTGAGTAGAATACAATATGGGTCATTAATATTGAAAACTTCCCATCATTTTTTTTTTTTTTTAAGTAACAGAAGTGATGTGGAACAAAGCGGATTGAAAAACTGTAAATCATGATGTTTGGATAAAATAAAAATAAAATCATCATATTTCTGCCCCAACGAGAGGCTGACTTCAACCTATTGATGTGTGAAAGAACATTGTGTCGCTGGAAGCAGTGTCGAATGATACCTATCATGGGTCTATTCAAAGCCTTCTATTAATCATGAAAATCATGGTGTTCTGAGTTTAGAAAGCCATTGCATTTTGTATATCCAAATGTAAACACAATTGAATTCACAACATCATAACATGGTATATGGTATTGTTTCAAGAAGAAACCGTTATCAATAACGTGATTTCATATACAATGTTCACTAATTCAGAAACAAGAAATAAAGTTGCAGATATTCTAAATGCAATATTTATTTCTCATATTAAAGTGGTCAAGACATCATGCTAGTTGTTCCCCATACAAAAAAATCCCCCTAGGTGTTTGATCACATTCAATTTATTATTCTCTATGTTTTTGGTTGAGGTATTGTTTCTTGTATATTTCTGCCTTTGTGGTCAATAAATGCAAACTGCAGTGGAAATTAAAAATTGTTGCGATGTCCTGGCATTATTTCTCTCACAGCTTAAAAATGTCTGTCTTTGACAAGAACGTCTATGACCTCCAGGACCCTGAATGTCTGTTGTTCTGATAATTATGGACTAATGAAAACAAAAATGGTAAGTTGCAGCTTTGGACTTCTCTGACCTGCAGGAGTAGACTGTCTCTCCCTCCTTGAAGACACGGCCACATATCCCCGAGGACTCGCTCCCCTGCTTGAGTTTGGCCAAGCCCTCCTGCGGATCCTCTCCAAACAAGAAACACTCCAGTGGGTGGAGGAGGCATCTTTGCACCCGCTCCTCTTCCTGCGGATCATGCACCGTATCCAGGTGGTAGGTCCTTGGCACCGTGTCTCGCAGGTAGGATCGCAATTCTGCATAGCTGTCTGCGGCATCCAGCCATTTCTGCAGAACAGCAGAAAGATGACACACCATGACATCAGCATTGTTTATACAGTAATAGTTTTCACTCTATCATTAAAAAAAATGGTGGACGTTTTTTAAAAATGAATAAACATTAAAACATAATAAACATTTCTCCCCATGATATAGTTTTGCAGTTCTGCACAATCAAAAAATATGTTGCAATATGATGTAAGTAACATTCCATTTATTTGGGCCGTCAGTTACACACAACTAGGATGCATTAAGTTGTCGGTGAGGATTATGGACCAATGACAACTTTCTATTAAAAATGTTCAATAGCTTTACACATTATCTTCCGTGACAAGGGCCAGTCCAAACTATGAAACGTGAGATGTGCTGCTCATAAACGTGAGCAGAAAATAAATAAGTGTTAACATTTTAACAACCGACGATGGCATGAAGTGACATGAATCCGAAACCAATGAACAGATGAATACATCATGCATTATGGTTCGGCCTGGCTGTCGATAGACGACAACAACTCAACTGTATGTCACTCTATTAGCATAGCAGCTAGCAGCTAGTGATAACAGGGAATAACACGTCTCCGCCGCAGCGCTAAACAACATGGCACAATGCAATATATGTTCGTATACCTCACGCAAAACGATACGATGTCATAGTGCGTCGCGCGTTTGAACAGTTTTAAACCAATTTAAAACCCTACCTTGCTGAGATCCACTCCGTTGAGTGTTTTCTCACCTTCCGCCATATTTTATCTGCCGTAAAGAAGTGGTCACACTCGTAATAACATTTTACGACGTAGCTTCGCTTCTTCGCAAAAATGAATTGTTCCGATGCAAAACGATTTTATAGTCCCATGTAAAATGAATTTTCTAATATTTTATAAAAAATCGTTGACACTTGCAAATGTCATCAAAAACATTCGCACAAACAAAAACACACGAGCCGAGCCTCTGATAGGCTGGGAAGCCCAGCCGGGTCGGAGGTCAGAGTTGAACGTTTGACAGAAAATTAAATATGGAGTCCATATTCCATGAGAAAGTAAGTTTGTGTATTTTATTTTTAATATTGATCTATGAAAATTGGTTGTTTTTAAGTGGACGCCTTTTCGTGCAGCTGCTGCGTTTACCCGCGCTGCCGTGCATCCACTTCTTACCCGAGTTAGCGGACTTCTAATGATACTAAACGTATTGTTTTGGCCCACGAGCTAAGCTAATGCTAGTAAACTGCATCTCGTTGTTAAATAACAGTTTCTTACTGTCATGTATTTCTAAGTTGTTCATTCAAATACAGCGATAATTGCTATTGTACCCAAGGAAAGCTAGTGTCGCTACGAAAAGTGAATGTGATCATCTTGCTTAGCTATATATATCAGCATTATCCGGTTTTTTCCTCTTTGTCTATTTAAATTGCATCAACTTTTCGATGTGTCCATATGAAAATAACATGACTGATCCATGCCGCTTTGTAGCAAGAGGGCTCCCTTTGCGCTCAACACTGTCTCAACAATTTGCTGCAAGGTGAGTATTTTACTCCCGTGGACCTGTCATCCATCGCTCATCAGTTGGATGAAGAGGAGAGGATGAGGATGGCAGAAGGGGGCATGGCCAGTGTAGAGTATAGGACCTTTCTACAGGTATTGGAGCTAAAACGGGACACAAGTATCCAATGATTTGCTTGTATTTGTGTTTAAAAATGGATTCTAATATTTGTTACTTACATTTATTTTCATGTTTTGTAGCAACCTTCTGGAAACTTGGATGACAGTGGTTTCTTTTCAATACAAGTAAGTTTCTCAGCTCAATGTTAAACAGTTTATATTTCAAAACAGACCCTCTTAGCACATTATAACTTGGCTGAATAATTAATCCCTCTCCAATATCCTCCAGGTTATTAGCAATGCACTTGGAGTCTGGGGCTTGGAGTTAATCCTCTTCAACAGCAGGGAGTACCAGACCCTAATGATTAATCCTATGTAAGAGCTGTTTTGAATGGTTTAAATGGCATTTACACGTGCACCACAGTTTCCTTTAATTTTGTTTTTGGTATTTTTACATTTTGCTCTAAATGTAATGTGTTTCATTTCTTTTCAAATGCTTCAGAGATGAGAAGGCCTTTATTTGCAACTACAAGGAGCACTGGTTCACAATACGTAAACTTGGACATCAGGTAAGAGCATCAGAAGTGGTATTTAGTACAGGTAAAATCTAATCTTTGTTGTCTGCATTTCATCAATGATGGCGTTTTGCTGTACTTTCCATTGCAGTGGTTTAATCTGAACTCACTGTTGACCGGGCCAGAGTTGATCTCCGACACCTATCTAGCCCTCTTCCTCGCCCAGTTACAACAGGAAGGTAAAAACCAAAACTTTGCTCCACTTTTTGTACCAATGCCTTGATACTTCACAAAGAAAGGAACGCGCAAACCAACGTCTTTCCACAGGTTATTCCATATTTGTAATCCGAGGAAATCTGCCCGAGTGTGAGGCGGAGCAGATCCTCGGCCTCATGAGGGTGCAGCAGCAGCAGCGGCCCAGGCTAATCGGAGAGGATGAAGCTAGCTCTAGTAGTGGTCAAAGGTATGAATAGGCCATTCAAATAGGCACCAGCATTTGCGCCACTGCTCCCAAGTTCCTACAGCGTTTTTTTATCATCCCTAATCAGCTCTGCGTTGGCGATGGCTTCAGCCAAGCCACCTTCGATGGGTGTTACTCTGGGCGGGAGATCGGTCGCCGAGGGTCAGCCGGAGACGGCCATGGCTGTGGAGGATGAGGTGGTGGATGAAGACGAGGAGGAACTGAAGAAGGCCTTGGCTCTCAGCAAACAGGACATGGAGGTGGAGGATGAGGAGGCTGACCTTCGCAGGGCTATACAGCTCAGCATGCAGGGTACCAAATCACTTTACTAAAAGGTTCAATGTATTTCCTCTGTTGAGGTGATGGTGGGAAATGTGGTTCCTCAGTTGAGGTTCATGCACTGGCGCTTAGTTCTCAGACATAACGGGCCAACATTCTGTGTTATTAATTATGAAAGTTGAATTTCAACTAGCCCTAATGACTAACCATCTTCAATAACCGATCTAAGCAAAAAAATATATTTCTATGCAGGAAATATCTAATGCGTTGTTGTTTTTCACAAAAAAATATCCAATTAAGTCAGTCAATGTGTAGCGGGCGAACAAATATTCAAGAAAGTGTTGACCCTTTTTGTACAGGATCAGTCATGAGCAATGCAGCCTCAGAGACCAAAGGGGTGACCGTAAAGGCGGGGGGCCAGGCCTACAGTAGTTCAGCAGGTCCAGGAGGCAGCCAGAGTGAAGCGCTCACCGCAGAGGAGCTGAGGAGAAGGAGGCAAGCCTACTTCGACCGGTGAGTCATTGCTGAACATCTGCGCACATACACATCCACACTGGAAATGGAGGTGGGCTGTGTGTATGTATGTTTTTTTATTTAGTTCACAAACTTTGATTTATTTTATTTTTCATAGGCAATCTCAGCAGCCCCCCATCGTTCCTTTGCAAGCGGAGACTAAACTGACGTGCACCTCAGGTAAGGCAGCCACCCCGCTTCTCTTGCAATGTAATATATAACTTATATTCCCGTTTCATTTATAAAACCACGTTTTGTTTTATTCTCGGTTTCCAGGTTCGAAGAGTAGTGAAGCAAGTTCTGAGCCGAGTCCACAAAGCAAACCCAGCCAGTGAGGAGTGGTGGCAGATGTTCCTCTAGTGGCCTACGTTGTTTACCAGCTGCCTGGAGTGGCAACCACATCCAGGAGTAGCTTTGCTCCTTCCTCTAACCTTTTGCACATGTGATCACGCGGCCAGCCAGAAGGTTGACACAGTTTCCCTGGTTTAGTCGCTGACAAGCTATTGAGAAGAAGAATGAGAGTGAGAGAGAAGGCAGAGGTTGGACTAATCTCAGTCTACCTTGGCACTGAGGCTGGAAAAATGGTGATTACAGAACTCTGATGCAGTGAAACCCAGTCTGTAAGGACCTTTTTTACCATAACGCCTTCAATATCCAAATTGTATTGTTTTGTTTATCCTCACTATTTTTAATGGATGGGGGTAGTGTTTATTTAAGAAGACAGCAGCAAGACAGAAACACTTTTTAAAAATAAAAAGTATTTAAAAGGAAAACTTGGTTGTTTGCAGATAGTGTACATTGTGGAGCTCTTTGGGCCCCTGGGAGGGCTAGTGGTGACCCTACAGAGGAAAAGATTGGCACTGGAGATGGAGCTCCTTACATTTTAACAGTGGCGGAACATGGTATGATTATGCTTGGGGATTTTTAGGATATGAGAAGTTATCTGCAATCAACCAAAATTTAGTAAGTGGTCCGAAGGAACTTAAATCTAAAGGAATTATGTTTTGGCCAGCACCAAAAAATGGAAGGATTAATTTATTCTTAAAGTGACAAAAGACAAAATATGAATTGCCTATTAGCTATGTATGATCCATTGGGTGTATCCTACAGCCAAGTTAAACTAATGAAAAATAATTCAAATTTTTTCAAATATTATATTCTATAAAACAAATAAAATTTGAAACCAACTACCCACAATGGATACATTGATAGCCATCAGTACAACTAAGATTGGGTTTGGTCTGGCTCAAGTTAAAAAGACAAAGAAAAGCTACCATTTCTATATAAGATGTGTTCAGACATAGTAGTTACCACAACCTCTTACCCCACACCTACCCCTACTGCTATGCCCACTGAAAACCTACCATATTAATTCTCCTGATTGTATTATACAACTAGAAAAGGAAATCCACTGCAAAATGTAGGATGTACAAGTATTTTGAGTTTGTTCTGAGGTGGGACGCAGTCTAGATGCCCGCCTTGTTACGAAAGCTTGTCAGTTAGTCAATATCTAAATCAGATTTGAAAGATGGGACAGCATGTGTGGCTGAATGGGGCTTGTTGTCCAGAGAGTGGCTGCATTGTTGTAATACTCAGCCTGGTCCCAGTCTGGCGCAGGCATTTGAACTGTAGGCTTTTGTTGGCAATCCACACGCTTATCACAGATTGTGCAGACAAAACAAATACAAAAAAAACATGTTGGTTTTACAAAGTTGTTTTGCGTTCAAGAAGAGTCAAACTAAAATTGGGTGTAGAGCAACTTAAGGCTTGATGGTTAGATATCAGACACCTTCCTGTCTTATGGAAGTTACTAAGGAGATGTTTCAGGTAAACTGGGTCAAGTCTTTTCTGGAGTCCCGGTGTTTGGTGGTGTTGTATCCTGTGTCTGAAGTTTACATCATTTCAATGGTGTAATGCAACAAGCATAATGCTTCTCGTGTGCAGCAGTGTCTCTGAGCTTTCTTAAAGAGCACCTAAGTAGGATATTAAGACTTTGTTAGTTACTTATGAGGGGTAGCATAATTAGTCGTCATTCTGTAAATCATTGATCGGTTGTTCAGGTAATTGGAGAATAACTTAAATAACCGCTTGGTGTGAGCGCTATCCATCAGATCAATTCATCAAATTGTTTATTAACTCCTATAGTGTCATTCCAAAGAACTACGATTATAGTTTCATCGTTCATTTACATCGAGGGCTGTAAAAATTCCTATGAACTAATTGCATTCTGGAGGTTTTATTCTGATGTTTTTTTTCTTAGCTAGGTCTAACCTTTGATTGTGGCAAAATCCTGTTTTCTTATGTATTTCTGTGTGACATGCCAAGAGGCCATGCACCCTCACAGTGTAGACCTCCCTCTGTCTGCCTCCTTCAGATACAACCACATAGTGTGTGTTTGTTGACTTCTTGGGGGATTCTGTGATGGTTATTATTTTCTATGGGATTTATTTGGGTGTTGCTTTGCTGGTTTGGAACTGCATATGCAAGATTTTCAGTATACCGTGTTGTTTGGTTTTATATGATTGCATAGTTTTCACTTACTCACATTCTTTGGTACTAAAATAATCAGTTTTGGTATACATTATTCATGTTATGGCTGCAGCGACTTCCTGTATTCATCTATTTTAATTTTGTATGTTATTAAAGTGACACTGACCCCATAATTAACTTGTGTGCTACTGTTCACTTTGTTTCAAAAAATCCTTGTAATGGGTTCACATCATCTAGATCCACATTGAGGTTCCTCCTGTGGTTAATATTTAACCCTCAACTTTGTACTTTGTATCCCCAAATAGTAGAAAGGGGTTTTGGACATAATGTTTTGTTGATTTCCAAGTCAGAACGGTAGGCCTGTGTTTTCAATGCAATCTATTATTTTGTTTGACAAAAACTATTAACGATTTGGTTGAGCTATTTCTAACGTTCTTCATCTTAATCCTTCAAAATTTCAGGTTGTGTTAAGCTTTTCCAAAGAAAAAGATGGCCGGGCCAAAAATTTGCCTAGTGTTTTTCTTCCATCTTTATCTAGCTATGTGTACCTATCTGTACACCCAGACCCTTGCGCAGATCTTTTTACCCAGTGCAAGCGTACAAGATTTGGCTTTCAAGAATATGGACTTTTCCATGAATCTCTACAGAAGAATATCAAGCTTCCATGACAATAACATATTTTTGTCACCGCTTAGCATCTCTACCGCCTTCGCCACCCTGTCTTTGGCCACCGACGGCGTTACCAGAGATGAAATATTGAAGGGCTTCAACCTGGAGGAGTTGGAGGTGGCTGGTCAGCCAGAATTCATTCCTAAACTGTTCCAATATCTCTATGGAAACCTCACCCAGAATGCCTCCATGCAGCTGGATCAGAGCACTGCCCTGTTTCTCTCTCAAGGGTTCGAGATTGAGGCAAAGTTCAGTGAGGAGATCAAGATGTTTTTCGGCGCTGATGTCATGCATGTAAACTTAACAGACAAAGAAGGCAGTATCGACCTCATTAATGAGTACATCAGCAAGAAGACTGGGAACAAAGTGACTAAAATGTTAACCAGCATGGATCCAATCACCCAGCTCATGTTGATCAACACTATTTTCTTTCAAGGTAAATGCCTCATCTGCATTTTAGAAAAATATGTTATATTTTTCTTTGTCCCTTGAATAAACAAACACTGTGATTTTCTTTCCAAACAGGGGAATGGAATGTGCCGTTTAATCCTAATAACACAAAAGATGCCCCATTCTACATTGATAACTATAACGTTGTGCAGGTGCCTATGATGTTTTTAGAAGATAAGTTTTACACCGCTGAAGACATCCCCCTTGGTGCCAAAGTGTTGAAGCTTCCATATAGACGTGGTGTTGCCATGTTAATCGTCCTGCCCAACAAAGACATGGACTACACCCTGATTGATGATGAGATCAGTGCAGAGATGTTCCAGTCGTGGGTCACAATGCTACGGAAAACGTAACTTTAACATGGGAAAATGTTGAATGACAGGAGCAGATTATATAAGAAGAACTGGGCAGTATTCTGAGTATGGCTGAGTAATACTGTGTATGGTGTCATTTGTACTAGCAAACTGGAGGTGCACATGCCAAAATTCAAAATGGAGCAGTCGTATTCCCTGCACCGCCTTCTTCCAGATATGGGGATTTCCACTGTCTTTACCACGGCAGCCAATCTCACAAGATTGTCCAAAAATAAAAGCATCAAAGTGACAGAGGTAAGTTTGTCAAAATCACATCAAGTCGTTCCGTATATGAAATGAGTGGTAATATAGATAAGCATCACGTTATGCAGGTGCTGCACAAGGCCGGGATAGAGGTGGATGAGATGGGCACCACCGCAGCAGCAGCAACTACAGTTGGTATTACAGCCTACTCTATGCCGATGACCTTCACCATCGATAGACCCTTCTTCTTCTTCATTTACCATGAGGATACAAACTGTTTGATTTTCATGGGCAGGGTCATAGACCCCACAAAGCACTAAGGATGTTTGCTTTGAAAAAAATGCTTGCTTAGATTAGATACCGGAATATGAATGATGATAAATAATTTGAACTTTTAATCATCTTTAATAGGATTGCATATTAAAGATATTTCAACAAATGTAACCTGCTCTGTGCCTAATTACCTCTAAATGAATACCAGCCACTAGAATATCATTTATATTAACGATTTATTTTTTTTAAAAGGTGCACATAAAAAACATGCAAGTATAAAGGAATAAAATACTTGCGAGCCCGTCTGTGCTGTTGTATGGACTAATAAAGTTTTGTATGTCACGTGACCATCGTTGTAATGGCTGCGCTCTGGTGACATGTGAGTTAACTTTAGCAGCCTTCCGAACAAGAATTTCAGAGTTAAGGTAAGTTACTGATTTTCGTTTAAATGTATTATTCTTGTAATTATCTAGAATTGACCGGAACCGTAGAATCGATAAAAAAGTGTAATGTTAGGTCACATCGTCCAGACATGCCTGAACTAAGCTAATAGTAGCGAAGTAGCAAACATGAGGTAGTCATGTAGACATATTCTTCCACCACAACGTTGCTGTGTTTGTTCATTATCTAGTCAATCAAATTTGTATTTTTTATTTTTAGGAAAATGAAGCCAAAGGGTACAAACAAACGTAGATTCTTCACGCCGAAGCAAAAGTCGGATAATAGGGGAATTCATATAAAGGGTAAATGGAAAGCAGTAGACCTCGACCCCAGTATATTCTCCGATGAAGGGATGGGCGGCCTGGTGTGTTTCGAGGAGCTGACGGATTACAGTTTGGTGGATTCGCAGAGTCTTGCCTCAAACTTGGTCCTAAAAGAAAAGAAACCCCGTAAACGAAAACCGAGCGAGACGGAGCAGGATGACGGGGAACTTGTCATGGAGGGTGACGGAGACCAAGAGACAACCAGAACATCAGATAAAGCAGCAAAAAAGAAAATCAAAAAGGCTAAAGTAGCAACTAAAACATCAGATGAACCAGCAAAAAAAACAATCATTCATCCTGCTCCTGAGACGAAGCAGGATGACGGGGAACTTGTCATAGAGGGTGACGGAGACCAAGAGACAACCAGAACATCAGATAAAGCAGCAAAAAATAAAATAAAAAAGGCTAAAGTAGCAACTAAAACGTCAGATGAACCAGCAAAAAAACAAATCAAAAAGGCTAAAGTAGCAGATGAGACAACAAAAACATCGGATAAACCAGCAAAAAAACAAATCAAAAAGGCAAATGTTTCTAAAGCTGCCCAGCCTGACATTATTTCTGCTGATGGAGATGATCAGGTACTGGTTAGTAAGGAAAAGGTAGAGGACAGAGCTTCTAAGGAAGAGTGCACTGAAGGTGAAGATTCAAAAAATGATGTGCAGTCAGAAGTGGAGACAAAGATTGAAAAAAAGAAGAAAAAGAAGCAAAAGACCACAGAGACAAAACCTGAAACATTGCCTGAGTCTAAAGTAGAGGTTGAGGTTAAAGTTCTGCCAAAAGAACAATCATCTAAGGACAAAGCGAAAAAAAAAACGAAAATACTAAAGAATTGGACCAATGCTGCACTTTCTGGCTCCAGCAACCAAAACGTGGATGTGAGCGCTTGGAAGGACCTGTTTGTTCCAGCACCCGTGTTGAAGGCCCTTAGCCATCTTGGGTTTGCTTCACCAACACCTATCCAAGCCCTGGCACTGCCGTCTGCTATTAGAGACCGCATGGATATAGTGGGGGCCGCCGAGACGGGTGAGTTTCAGTTTAAAAATCTATATGCAAAGCTAATATTATCACGTATATGTATTTGGCTTTTTTTTTATACCCACTAAACACTATACTCACCATGTGCTTTATTCGCAGGAAGTGGTAAAACCCTTTCTTTTGCCATCCCGATGATCCACACCATCCTGGAGTGGAAGAAGAGTGCTCCAGAGAAAGATGATGACCCGCAGACAGAGAGTCCGGTCGCACCTGAGGCCGAGACGGCGGTTGACGCCTGTTCCGTGACTGAGGAGGAGCTGAACACGGAGGCTGCGGTGGACGACGATGACGACTTTGCAGGACAAGATTTGGTGGACATCGAAGGAGATCTCACTGAGGATGAGAACGACGATGGAACAAAATTGGGATGTGTGAAGGTCATTGACAATGTCGAATTTGACTTTGAAGATAATGCCGAAGATATCCCATCCGGATGTCGTTTTCAGCCTCTGCTTGGACTCGTGATCGCCCCAACCAGGGAGCTGGCGGTCCAGGTCAAACATCATATCGACGCAGTCGCACAATTCACTGGTAAGAATTGTCTCTCCTCTTTTGTCTTGGTAAGAGTGTGAAGCATTTCACCGCTGATTGAATTGAACGCTGTATTTCCCCGTTTTGCAGACATAAAGGCGGCTATAATCGTCGGTGGAATGTCACAACAGAAGCAGTCCCGCTTGCTCAAGCGCCAGCCAGAGATCGTCATAGCAACTCCCGGACGCCTGTGGGAGTTGATCAGGGAGGGACACCCGCATCTGCTCACTCTCAGGCACCTCAAGTAAGTCCCTAATTCAAACCTCCACCCCACCCACTTCTCATCACCACTGATGAGGTACTGGTTATCATTGGCCTTACCTGACTATCCTGCGGCAGGTGCCTTGTGATAGATGAAGCCGATCGCATGGTAGAGCGTGGACACTTCGCTGAGCTGGAGAGCATCCTGGAGATGCTCAGCACCACCTACTTCAATCCCAAGCGGCAGATGTTTGTATTCTCCGCCACCCTGACCATGGCCGCCACCGTGCCCTCGCGGCTCCTGCAGAAGAAGCGGAGGTTGGACACCAGGAGCAAGCTGGAGATCCTCATGCACAAAGTGGGGATAAAGTCCAAGCCGAAGGTCATCGATCTGACCAGGAAGGAGGCTACGGTGGAGACACTGATAGAGACCCAGATCCACTGCGACAAGGACGACAAGGACTTCTACCTCTACTACTTCCTGCTGCAGTACCCCGGCCGAACCATGGTGTTCGCCAACAGCATCGATTGCATCAAGAGGCTCAACTGTCTGCTGGTCATCTTGGACCGCACGCCGCTGCCTCTGCACGCCAACATGCACCAGAAGCAGCGGCTCAAGAACCTGGAGAGGTTTGCTGAGAGGGATAGGTGAGGTTATTTCTACCCACAACTCGACTATCACTAAATCTACTAAACTTGAGGTTGCTGCCCAAGAGCATGTCTTATAATAGATTCTTAGCATTATTTTGTACGCTTTGTCTGGATATTCAGGAATAACTTTTTTTGATCATTGCGTTTTCAGTTGTGTTCTTTTGACGACGGATGTTGCGGCCCGAGGACTGGACATCCCAAACGTTCAGCATGTTATTCACTACCAGGTACATTCAAATGTCACTTTCAAATGGATCTGAATCTGAATCTTTTACAAGTCATTCACATATTATGCTTCCTTAAGACGCTACCATTTATAGATAAAAGGAAGGTCAAAAGTTGTGTACATATTATATATTTGGTGGATATCAATTATGTCTCCAACTCTTAAGAAAATACCTTACAGACATTACGTTAGCTGTTAACATCTTGTCCATGCCAGGTTCCAAGGACATCAGAAACTTATGTTCACCGCAGCGGCCGGACAGCAAGAGCCACCAAAGAAGGTCTGAGCTTGCTCATAATAAGTCCAGACGATATGCTGAACTTCAAGAAGATTTACAAGTCTCTTGGAAAGGATGAAGAAGAGGTCTCCATGTTCCCAGTACAGAACAAATGCATGGATGCCATCAAGGTGACTTCTATTGACATTGGTTGCTGAGGTTTTTCTTCAGTGACATGTTTTGTTCAGTTAATATAATACCAGTTTACGTTCACAGGAGAGGGTGGGCTTGGCCAGAGAAATTGAGAAGATAGAGTTCCATAACGGCAAAGAGAAGAGCCACAACTCCTGGTTCAGAAAAGCAGCCGAGGATCTGGAAGTAGACTTGGATGATGATGTTTTGATGGGTACTGTTACATATCCTCGTAATAAACATCTCCTGAACGCATCTCGCGTGTTTTGAATGCGTTTGTCATTTACTGTCCCTTTTTGCTTCTCAGGCAGAGGAAGAGACGAACATGATGACCGCCAGCAGCAGAAGATGGTGAAGGGCATGAAGAAGCACTTAAAGTACTTGCTCTCGCTGCCAGTGTTCAAGCACGACATCCGGACCAAGTACCCCACCCAGATGGGCAAGCTCTCCCTGCCTGTGATGCCTCGTGCGGGGGTGGAGTCCGCCATCACCAGTGTCTCAAAACAGCCCAAGAAACCACGACAGAAGAAGGCTAAACAGCAGCAATGAGCATGACGGAAACACTTTTATTTGCGGACAGTCACGTGAGAAATGTGTTATTACGTCCAGGAATATTTTAAACAACCTTTTTTTTTAAAGACAATATTGTGCAAAATTATATCTCTGTATGTTTTACAATCGCTGTACAATTACATTATGTTATGAAAGGCATTTGTTGGATCAATTTTTTCTTAAAACCTTTTGATGTTTATTCATCCAATTAACAGCCCTGAGATGGGTGGAGTCTTTAGTGGACAGCAATGGTCAGAGTTTGGAACGCAGGTAGAGTATGTCGTAGTGGGAGGTGTGGTAGAGGAGATGCAGGGAGGGCTCGGCCCCCTCCGGAATGATGTGGTGAACCAGCCGATGGTCGTGTCCCTCCATGGACACTACATGGATGCCAACATCCAGGGCCTTCAGTAGAGCCAAGATGTCTACGTGATCGCACTCCATCGCCATCGTCTCTACTTCCTAAAATAAGGACATTTTGGATTTCATGGCACGGTTCGCAGTACAACAATGTTTACCGAACAATGTTATTGTTGCGTTATTACATCCAAAATGATTTGCACTCCTCGAACACAAGAGGGCAGCAACACTGTTACTAACTTGTTTGCAGTAGGTTTTCAGGCAAGGTGCTTCAACAAAGTTACAGAAGAAGTCTGCGTGGTTTTGTAAGTAGGTGGACGTGAGCAGTCTCAGATACTGCACGACGCTGTCGGAGGTAGATTGCTCATTGAAAAGTGCGAGCAACGTCTCTTCTTTCTCATCTGCCTGGCATTGCTCCACAACGTCTATGACCTAAAAAGAAGGGTATCAGTTTGTCACGTTATAATTATTTATAACTAAGTATTCACTTGAAGTGATACAAGAATGAAGGCTTGACCATATTTTGCAACATAAAGCACTGCTGATTCACTTTATTCAGGTGACCATTGAAGGCAGTCTCATCCAATCCTGCCGAGGAAAGCTCTCTTCTGCTCTTCATCAGTCTATCCTTGAATCTGAAAATGTAAACCAAAAGATAAGTCAACCTATTTGACAACATATCCATTTCAATAAATATGTTACGCTGTGCTTATTCTAATATTTAAGGCTGACCTCTGCAAAATCCTGTCGTTTTTGTGAATCGACTCCAGGTATGCAAAACAGAAGGCACGGTAGAAGCAATTCCCATCCCCACGAATCTTTCTTACGTAAGCATACTGGTCACTTAAATCCTGAAAAGAAGGAACAGGTCAGATTGCTTTCACTGCGAACCCCTTCCCTTGAGTGCAGCAACCCGACTTAGATGATGCGTACATTGTGTTTGTCATCCGGCGTCTGCTCCAGGAACACCGATGAAATGTCCTCTCGGCCTGACACGAAGCTGGGTGGCTCCATCATCCGATGTGAGACGAATACCAGCAGAACGACAACCAGCAGATCACCAACTACCTTCCTAACAACCAGAGCTACATACCGCACCCGGAATGTTGGGTTACCACAGACACTATTCTTTACTTGGAAGAATGTGCTATTGTTGTGAAATAAGTTAGCGACATATGAACTGTGAGGCAGGACATACAAAAAATGTCACGTCAAATCGTGTTTGGTAGGACACAGTCGAGACATTCCTACGGTTTTGAAACAAATTATCCACCAAGAACCGGATATTTAGAACTAACACGTGTTTGAGTTAAAGGGACAGTACACATTAACGAGACCGGATAGATTATTATAATCTTCTATTATGCACAGAACCTACACATTGGCCTGATTAAATTAATAAACTGTCAAAATATAATAAAACAAATAATACAATGTTGATTGCATTAATTATTACTGTTCATTGTAGATCATTAAACGTACAGATGTTAAAATTATTCTTGGGGTTAAATTAATGTTTCAACTGAATAAACATACATGTACATTATACATAAATATAAACTAGACGTATTGCTACAATTATAGATATAACTAATTGTGGTGTACAGCTAGCTGATAGCGCTTTTAGTACCTTGTATATTGGAAATGTTCAGTATGGTGAAGAAGTGCTGTAGTTTTATGGTTGGTTGGGTCTTGTATGTTGTTGCTAGGGCCTCCCAGGTGGCTATAGTTCTTGATGGTTAAGGTGTTCTAGGTGGTTGCTAAGGTGTTCTTGGTTTTAAAGTCTAATACTTGGAGACATTGTATGGATGTTTGGGTGCTATGATTTAAAGGAAAGATGGAATTATTTTTCGAGAAGGTTTGGGATGAATAGTCCTGCGAGAGAATTGTTATTTTTTTAAGTTCTAAAACGATTTTTTGATTTGAATTATTTGATTTGATTTGAAATGTGTGTGTATGTGAAGAACATTAAAAGTTATTGTTTGTAAAAAAGTGAACTTAGAATTATTGTATTGTGTATATATTCAACAAAGCAATTGTTACAGAAACAAAATACCCCAGGATTAATAAAGTTATCTGAATAACCTAAATATTCTTCACATTTTATAGAGTCCATCCAGTCTAGTGAACGACTTCAAATAGATATTCCACTCTTTTGGCTGAATTTGCTTGGACTTTTAATTAGTGTTTTACTGCTGCTGTTTTTGACTAAGGGCGTGGCTCCTTGGCTGAATGTGGCTGCTAAGTCCGTCCCACTGCTCCGCCCCCTATGCTCCATCAGTCTTGTTGCTTTCCTCTCTGTGTCTCTCGTCTCTAGTATGTATTCCTGAAACGACAATGAAGTCAAATAAATGGATAATCATGAAAAAGTTATTATCAGAATTAACAGTACTGATAAAAACAGTATTGATCAAACGTTGTCTGTGGGTCCTTACCTTGACCATGTCCATCATTCTTAATAAGTCCATTTCCTCTAGCGGTCCGTATGTATTTAAATAGCACTGCCCTCCTAGGTTCCTGACCGCAATGAGCAGGCTCGCCACTTCTTCCACCTGTTGAGAGAAGGACAGAGGAAGAGAGACCTGGTTCAATCCGTACCTTTTGAAGACCGCATCATGGAGAGTATAACCCAATCAAACCCTACCTGGCCTCTCTGGTGGCCTTGCTCCATGAGCAGGTTCATATCCCGCTGCTTGTTCTGCTCTTTCAGCATGTCCCGTTGACCCTGGAATTCAGACAGGGCCCTGTTGGTCATCTGACGCACACACACACACACACACACACACACACACACACACCAAGAAGAGACATAGTTTTAGTAGCGAACATTAAGTAATTAATGTATCCAAGGGTGAACTTTACCAAAACAATCAGTTTCGACATGGTCCCCACCAGCTGGTCTGTGTTGTGCTGCTGCTTCTGGACGTCCAGGTGTCTCTGGCCCTTCTCCAGCTCCTGGACCAGCTTCCCCCCCCGCTGCTCCAGTTCCTGCTTGGTGACCGACAGCGTCTCGTGGCGGTGAATCAGCGGCATTATCAGAGACTCATTCCCATAGTCTCGGTAACCTGTGGTGCGGGTTCACACAATGTAACACCGCCACTCGCAAATCTGTTGAGGATGTAAAAAGGTGGTCCTCGATCACGGATTGATCAACTCACTTTCAGGGAGATAGTCCAGCAGTTTCATCAAGTAGTCCTCGTAGATTCTGTATTTGGCCACTCTGCCTTTTAATTTCTGTTGCCTATATGGAAAGAGGTATGGCAAATATAAAGCATTATCCAACAGGCATAATCACTTATGTTATATAAAAGATTAAATGATATTATATATTATATATAATATGTTATATGGAGGTGGATTTCCGAGGTCTTACCTAACTTTAAGTTGCATCAGCTGCTGGACTATGTCTTCAATTTCCCGCTTCTTCAGGGTATTTTGTTCTCTTGCCGTTTGGTATTTCTTCACAGCCCGCCGTCTCTTACCTTCATTATCCTCCACAAACTTTTCAAACTTCTTTGCTTTTTCTTTAGTCTGGATGAACATAAACAACCATAAGCCCTTTGTGTCTAGTTAATGTTTATTTGTGTGTGTGTGTGTGTGTGTG
Organism: Trisopterus minutus; assembly: GCA_027122715.1. Lineage (NCBI taxonomy): Eukaryota > Metazoa > Chordata > Actinopteri > Gadiformes > Gadidae > Trisopterus > Trisopterus minutus. The sequence continues at coordinate 9,102,617 of JAOPUD010000131.1, forward strand.
TGTGTGTGTGTGTGTGTGTGTGTGTGTGTGTGTGTGTGTGTGTGTGTGTG
>JAOPUD010000131.1:9220110-9244694 GCA_027122715.1 Trisopterus minutus
CCCCCCCCCCCCCCCCCCCCCCCCCCCCTACTGATGCGGTTATTCTGTTCACCATGAACACAGACGCTTGACGATTCTTCTGCAATGGAGGTGGTTTGGGATTCACCAACCAATTTATGTAAATATGAGTCCTCAATACCGCCACCTCATGGTCAAGTCTGGACCTTCACATCCAGGGGAAGCGCTGTTAAACATAACTGTTAAGGAACTACCATAACTGTAGCAAAAGAAACTGGCGGGTGCATACATTGAGCGGGGGAAAAAGACAGCCAATCAAATGCTTTATTTTACTACGCACAACCTATGAGACAGGAGCGGCATTGCACTGTTGGAGCAACCCATATACGGTGAGCGAGAAGGAACAAAAAGGTTTTTTGTAATTTGTTTTATTGAAGAACAAGTGTGTGTGAATGCTGTCTGAAAGTTGGCTGACTGATTTTTTTCCATGTACCGTTGATATTGTAAATAATCAATTTAAGTCCCATCACATTTTGATTGTTAATGGTCTGTCACATTTTAGTGGTCGAAAGTTGGTGTTTGTACTGTAGTGGAAGGCACCGTGTACACCTTGTCTGCGTCAGTGAAACCTCCCCATGAAGGTGTGGTATAAATCATTAACCGTCATGTCCCAGAATCCCTTTGTCTTGTTAAATGTTACACATTCTAGGGCCCCGTGTTCAATATTGTAGATGGTGTGGATTAGTGTTTTTGTTTTCTAGGTGAATCTTATTTTTCTTCCTTAGTGTCTGAGTACCAGGAGTCAGAAAAGGGTCTGAGGATTAGTAGCTCTATGCTTAGTGGTTATGAATTGGGGAGGGGGGGGGGGGATCATTTTTCCATTTAGCTTGCATCATGGGGAAAAAATGCAAAACTCTAGATTCTTCCCCATGTTCGCATCGGGCAGTGTTTTCCTTTCCAGGACGGCAGTCCCTTGACAGGAGGTTTTGTTCTGTTCTTCGCTGTAGAGGTCAGTGCCTTCCCCCGGCCGCTGCTGGGCTTCTAAATGGAGAAGTGACTTTGATGTCTATGCAAGCCTTTTCTACCAGCTCAACCAGCCTGCGTCAAGTAGTTCTTTAAACACATGTAGCTCCTTCTCTGTACATAGTTTTATCATTTAGCACCTTTTTTTTTTTTTTTTTAACTGAACCACCATGAACATGTGTGACTGCTTGTGTTGAATTTATAAAAAAAAAAAAAACAGGTACCCCGTACTTGTGTGGTATACAAATACATTTTTTTAGATTGATGTACCAAGTTGCATTTAGTTTCACTGAATCTATTTTTCTACTGTCACCTCCCAAAAGGTGCTTAACAGTGGTCAATCCTGGCATCCTCAAAAATAAACTGGTTTGTTATAATGGAGTTTAGTCATTTCACTTGGGTCTTTAATACATTCAGAACATGTACGTGGCTGGTTAGCAGGACGTGTGTTTTAACCACAATCAGCAATATTTCACATCAATGGTGCAGAGTAAACATTTTTGGCTTCCACACCCGTCAGCATCAATAAGTCCAAACGTCACACGGCACTAAGGAGCACTCTGCCTACTCAAAGAAATCACAGGGGAATGCACACTGGTGTTTCCAGGCTGACAAAATGCTGGGTTCATTTATAATGGACCGTTAGGTCTCCAAGGAGGCACATAACATGACTGAAAGCACACTAGGCAGATGTGGGCAAACGTCGTCTTTAGGTTAAAATAAAAAGTGACAAATTCAAGTATGAGCGATGAAGGCAAGGTAGTCGTTAACACTTAAGGATACCAGTACATTTGGCACTTCAGATCTCGTCACTGTTCAAGTATCGGGCATTGAATCGGTAGCAGCGTGTTTCTCAACAATGTTAAGCCGGAAAGGATGGTCCCAGATCAGTCCTAGGCACTGTAAGGGAAGCATCGGTCCAGCCGCCTCCTCAGTAGCCTGCGTTCGGTCGCCTCCTCTTCCTCGACTGTATTCCCTCGAAGAACTGCTTTATGTCCTCTGTTGTGACCACCTGACAGACGTTTGGACACTTGTTAAGAGTCTGCAAGATGGGTTAAGGCTATTTCTGCTGGACAGGAAGGTATTCAATGCCCTTCAAAGCACATTGTTTATTTTAGGATCAGTCCTCACCTTTCCTTCAACGGCATACTGCTGCAGGAATGTCGTCAGTTCTGTTTTTAGGTCATTGTAATCTAGGTAGAGGGGGAAGATCTTGTTATGTTTCACATCTCAACCAGTAGCCTTTCCCGATGCAATTACAGTGTATTGTTTCACCCAATTAAAAGCCCTTGTGTCCGTCCCGGAGCCCAGGACTCACGGTAAATCATCTCCAGCTGCTGCACGTGGTCCATGGAGCTCAGGAATGACATCAGCAGGTCCTCACCCAGCGGCCGCGCCCGGCCACTGTTCTCGTAGGCGAGCACCGTGTCCGACTCATCCAGTAGGAACGGCACCTCTGACTGCACATAGGCCCTCTGTGAGTGTACCAAAGGACACAGGATCATTTGAAGTAGAACCCTAAACATACAGGTCATCCTGCACGCACAAAACCCGCTGTGGATTTGTCAAATGTTCTCTTTGGAGTCGATCACAGACTTGCATACCATGCAAACAGGGGTGGTGGGGGGGAAGAGAGAGAGAGAGAGAGAGTTGTGCTTTTTTTAAGCCTACCTTGCAGCTTACACAGGTGCACAGCTGTGAGCGCCAATTATAGGGCCAGAACACGGCTCCCTCTCTTGCCCTGTGCGGACCCCCAGTCGGGAACTCCTTCAGCCTGCAGCCCTGGGTCTTCACCGGGCCGTCCGTCATCTCCTGGTGCGTCCGCTTAAAAGTCACACTTTTTCGGTTTTCTGGTTGCTAGGGCAAAAGAAACATCACTGAATAAGGAGAGAGGGTTGGGAGGGCGAGGCAGGTGGCCAGGCACCCTTGAGTGAACGCCCTCCACTGCGGTTGATGCGAGATAAGTAGGTCGTCCTGTCCCGGCCGACCGAGCCCCTGACACGGGCGGGGCATGCGGGTGAAATCATCTTTGTTTACAGTGAGCTGCCCGGTCAGAGCTGGCCGGAGCCTGTCCCAAGTGTGCAGAGAGCTGTGCTTCATGGATCACTTCACCCACAATTACCCAAACCAGGAAGAAGACCGACCTGCTTCCTAGGCTTAGTTTACACATTGCTATCCAGCGCCACCTGGTGGTGGGAGACACCAACAACCGTGCTCCCATGATACAACATTAAGTTTACGGTGCTTCCAAAAAGGGGAGACATATGGTTGAAAAGAGCTGAATGTCTCCAGACTTCTCACCATGTCCAGGGTTTGGCAGGAGGATCCCTCGCCCCCGTTTCTAAAGGCCTCACACTTCCGGTCTTCCTGGTTTTCCGGTTCGTCAACATTCACCTCCAGCTCTTCCCCCGAATGACCAACTATGATCACAGGCGCCGCTGAAGAGAGAGGGACGGTAAATCCTCCTTTAACTCAGATGTTGGGAGGTCAGACATCTTGTTCATTTGGAATCATTATAAAGCAAATGTCAAAGCAAAGATAAAGCAAATAGTTGTTCAAAGGGTATTGCACTAAGACTTCTACAGTTCAGTTATCAAATGAGATAGATAGATCCATATACGCTACAATGATTCCACTGTGTGCAGAACTACAATGATTAATTAGATAAAGCCAATACCTTTCCTTCAACAAATTAAAGAAAAGGCAGAAATTAGATCACCAACTCAACCCCTGGGTGCCTCTCGGTCAAAGTAGCCCAGTTTGAAAAAAGCATGAGCTGGGAACACCGGTCACCTGCAATATGAGCAGCGTAGCTCCACAGGAAGGGGGCTTTGTTCATGCACGCCTCACACACCATCTCCTGCAGCTCCTCAGAGTCCACCACGGCACAGCCCAGGTGCTGACAGGAGGAGACAACAGGCCGACCTTAATATGCATGGACTCATCTTAATAAATCAATGAATGGTTCAGCTACAGCGGATCACTCTGGTTTAAAGTACAGCGTGAGTCGTAGAATAACCGTGCGTATATAATCGGCTTGATGAACGTAGATGGACTGCATGTATATAGAGCTTTTCTAACCAGTGGTCACTCAATGCGCTTTACAGTATTGCCTAACATTCAACCATGCAAGGCATGCAGCCAGCTCATCGGGAGTAGTTAGGGTGAGGTGCCTTGCTCAGGGACACCTCGACACTCAGCTAGGAGGAGCCGGAGATCGAACCAGCAACCTTCCGGTTAACAGCCAACCCACTCTACCTCCTGAGTCACATGCCACCTTTACATCATCAAGATAGAGACAGGAGACTTACCCTGGTGTGATACCAATCCTCACATATAATGCATTGGATCATCTCATCGTCCACCTAGTGGAGCATTGAAGGGTTTTGTGAAGACAGGGACATGGTCAGGGAATCATTACGAATGAAATGTAAGGGAATATGAGTGTATGATGTCGGTTTCTATTTACCTGGTCGTCTGCGTCTGGATATGGCCGATCACAGGAGCAGTATTTCCCACAGAAGTTGTGATTGTATTTGTTTTTTGGATTCACACTGTCTTTGGTCTATTTGGAGAAAATAGTTGACAATTGGTGCTGATAGAGTATCAGCAAATGCACATGAAATCCAACTTAAAAGATCGATTCGACAATAGAATAAAATCTCAAAGAGAAGACTCACGGGGCTTAGTTGGCACTTGAAATCCCCAAACTTGTCATTGCCACAATCACAACGGAACTGTCTGTACAACAAACCAAAAGGAGCGTTAAGAGCTTTTTGAACCTATATCACGGTGAAACTAATTTCGTCAAGAAAACGAATCTTCCATGGGAATACCTTTTGGTATATAGCTCAAAGATGTCATGTCCATCGTGGCAGATGTTGGCGCAGGCCAGACAAAACCCACCAGGATCCGCGCCCGTGGGAGTGCAAGTACTGCAGGCGAAAACCGCCTGCCTCTTCACATAGCCCTGCAACGTTTAACAAATAATAAGCCTCCATTGAACGGATACTGGCGCCACATGCAGACAAATGAATCACCCCTGGAAGAAACCATTATTGATAAACCGCGTTAGATCATTCCGATCAGTCCTTGACAAATCGTGCATTTTGTTGCAAATACACAGCGACGTTTCTTTAGGGTCAACGTTTAGAACAACTGGTATGTATGGATGCAACACCAGAGCGTTAGATGCGTGCAGGAATCCGGCGGGCTGCTGCAAGTCAGCACTGCGGTCCTTTACCTTAGTGTAAGAACAATGTTCTGGGTCGCTGCCCGCCAACACCGACAGCGCCTCTCTGAGTTCGTCCTCGTCCGTGATATCTCGAAGAGATACGATTGTAGTGTCTTCTGTAACATCCGACATTGTAGTTTTGAACAAAGGTCCCCGCGGATCGTTTGAACACAACAGGCAGACTGGCTCAATGTTGTTGACAAACGCCCTTTCCGGGCGGGAGTTAACCACGTGGCGGAAGTGGCGCAGAGGTGTTTTTGTGTGCAGGTCTCTGGTCGCGCGAAAATAAAACTGGATTATATATCCAGTAGACTACAACCACGAAGTGATCAAACTGGACCCACGTTTCACGTCTGAAAGATGCGATAAACGTGCGAAATGTTTGGTGAGAAAAGGGGAGGTATGTTTTTGGACTTGGAGCATTGCATTGTAACGTCACTGCCAAGTTGAACTTTGCACCCCCCCAACAAAGCGCTTTTTGTTTGAGGCTAACGTTATCGAAACTAAATGCAAATGCCTCACACAATTCCGCAAATCGAGTTTCACTTGACACCCACCAGTACTACCAATGGTGTTACTGTCGTCTATCCAGGGGATGGCGTCCTTGCAGCGTCAACATTGAACTGAAACTGAATCAAATAATTTACCTGACCAACCTTTCGGTAGTGTTTTAAGCCCGGTGAGCTACGTCATCGTTTTTTTTATTATATTAAAGGTTACTCATTAAATACTGATGACGTATTTTTTACAAAAGTTTACTTATTTATTTAGGCGTCATGTGGTAATTTAAACAGTGAACCCATTGGCGCCCCTTGGAGGGCGGCGGTGGCGGTACTGCAGGCTGACAGCGACCCCGTCTACACGGAATGTTCTCCGTGCACGCCGTCAGTCTGTGTGGATCACAGGGTTGTGTGTGCCGTGTTTCAGTCCTGACTTGGATGTGAGACGTGGGAACATCTCTCCGTGGTTCTAGCCGTACATGTCACCCGTCGCCCTGTCGGAAAACTTCCCCGCTAAACCGGACGACCGGAGAATGGGAAACCAACGGAGCTAGTTCCTGAAGAGACTGGTCCAGAAGAGCAGCCAGGTTAGCTTGCACATAGCCTCGATTCCAGCTTGATTTCTAGTTAAACCAGTTGATTGTTTTGTTCGCCTACCAACCACCGGTAAAATACGGTTGTTGAGCAAAAGTAGGTCGGATAGCAGGACTTCTTCTGCGTTTGTTCTGACGCTGACTCAACGAGCTAGCTCGCCTTGTGTTGAACGCAGTGGTTCGTCGTTTGTGTCTCAGTTCGGTTCTCTTAGCCAGCTAACGTTAGCGATGTGTGTTAGCAGAACTCAAACTCACGATACTCAATGAGTCTGACTGTTAAGGTGTGCGGAAACATTAGGTCGAGGTGTAGGGATAACCGCTGATGAACTCTGTCACCAGTGACATGCAGTGGTTTCCCAGTGCCTCTGGGCACTCCTGCTAGCGGGGGGTCTCGTCTCCGGAACCGCCAGTCAACTTGTTTCCCCTGCTAGGTTCGTGCGGGACTACGGTTTCCTGTTGTCGCCCGTCCGCGTCCATTCCTCGGTCACATCATCTTCAGTCCTGGTGAAAATGCAGACCTTCCTCAAAGGCCGGAGAGTCGGGTACTGGCTCAGCGAGAAGAAGATGAAAAAGCTGAATTTCCAGGCCTTCGCCGATTTGTGCAGGTACGCACATATCCGATATATCTGACCCTCCAAGTTACTGATTGCTGTTTGATTAATTTGTATACATGCAATAGCTTAAGCATTCATTAAATCACAGCATGCACAGTGTATGTTTTGAAAACGTATTTATAGTTCTTACTAGCTTTCAGGATTATCGAGATATATTTGGTTTATTCTGGAACCGGATTTATCCACCTTCCCCAACTTGAGTTATAATATATATCAAATCAAGTGTGAATATTCAAATCAACGAATTCTCCAATACTGTTTAAATGTCCATCATAAAAAAGGCTCATTACAATCCATGTGTAATGCATTTACAGTTACACCCTTTAACCTTTTATAGCACAGTGTGCTTATTACTTAGTAATCAGTCAACAATGCTCCTTCAGAGGTGTAACGACCACACCTTCATCTCAAGCATTGTTTTTGTTGATGAGAGAACAGGAATAGTTAGAGTAATCCTAGATGCTCCTGCTCCATGAATTCCTTTCAGTGAATGGCTTGTATCTACTGAATCACATTCACCAAATCTTTAGGCCCATCTATGTTCTAATCTAGGTTCTAGTACAACCAGTTTAAATGTAGATATATTAAGCTAATTCTTATAGTTAGATCTACCCCATGTAAACAACGGTTGTATAATAAATCCATATGATTATTGACACTGGCGTTTCCCTTTTATACTAACAACTCAGAAAGTCAGAAAAGTCTGAAAGTACACCTCAGCTTTTTGGCGTATTGGCTTGTACAGCTTATAAAAGCTATTGGGGGCTATGAGACAGATTGTGACAGTGCAGTTATTGTACAAACAAACTGTAGTGTACAATTTTGCAGATGTGCAGCTCCAGCCACATTTGTCTCCCCATGCTGAGGCGTAGCTATGACATTCTGGTCAAAGGCGTGTATTTACAGTATCTCGCTTCCCTATACCTGATGTGGGCCAAGGGAGGGGGCATGGCCTTCTCTAATGTATGTTATCTTGCCAAGTAATAGCCCATCACTCTGTGCCGGAGTCACATGATGTTGCATAAGGGGTTGTAAATTGGGGCATGTATTTGCTCAGTGAGACAGGGGAACTATACTGTGCTGCTTGACAAAGTCCCCGTGTCGTGTATGTGCAGTGTGTGCAGTTCCTAACCTGTTCTGAAGATGTACAGATAATATGGGAGTTCCTTGACCACACAAACATTTCAGACGTTGACCATGCCTTGGTGCACCTGTCTTGTATAGAACCCTTCAGTGGGTTTAGCCCAGCGAGGACTTTGGATTGAGAGGGCACATTGTACACATTGTGGTATTATAATCCACAGCATTTCTTTAATCCATTCATATACCTCTGGCCAACTGGAATTCCTCTCACCCGGGAAGCTGGATTAGTATATATACTGGTATATTATATCAAATATATTAGCTGTCATTTAAGTTATTACATAGATGGGAACCATATTAAAGAAGTGCAGCTTTAGAGAGAATTGACAACTTTCCAATTGTAACAAGTAGAATCAAAATAGCTAAATAAAAAGTACCAAAAAGCACTCTTGTGTGTTACCATGTCAAACACACGCTTTTCTCCAGTTCTGTTTTTCAAATGGATTTCCCCTGTTTCATACCGCGTTGTTAATTCAAAGTCGTCCCCAAGAGGAAGGAAAATATGGAACTTGGCTTACGTCCATGCGCTTCCCTTATACACTGTATGTGCTGAAAAGAGATACCTGTTGTTTCCATGGGTCCTCACACATGATGGCTGTGTGAGGACCCGTCCGACACAGCCAACATGTCTCCATCGCCAGCCCTTGGCTTAATTCATTGCTATTGTAAACGTGGGACCACGGGCCAGCTGCTATGCATTAGTTACAGTTCAGTGCTTAACCTCAAGTGAGAAGGACAATGTTCTTATGGTGTAGACACTGGGAGGAGTATCCTCCTGACACCTTCATGCTTGTCAATAAGCAATTTAAGACGTTTACTGTAGTTCCCTGGAACGCAGCCCTTTTTTAACTTGATCAAATGGGCTGATACATGCACGCATCACTGCCATGATGGGACTTGTTCGACTTTCCTTTTAGACATCGTTCTTTTTGTGGCATGCATCTGAAATGACAAGCCCTCCAGAAAGGAGTGGGTGCTGTCCTGTACAGCTGTATGATAGGGAGATCCCTGCCGGCCATGAAAGGACATGTCATGCTTTAAGGAACCATGGCTGGGTGTCCATTCATAACGCAGCCCCACTGGTTCCCATCTCATCATGCTTATTTCTTATCATAATATACCCTCTTGGACCGCCCTCCTCTGTGTTATCGGGCTCTTCAGAAAATATTGTTACTGGCTCCTGTCAGGAGAAGGCCACTAAACAGCCCTGCGCTGGCGCTTTCTAGGGTACGGTAGTCATAAGGAAATGTATGCAGACAATCATGCCGTTTAAGACACGCCTACGCCTTACCTAACTTAATTCATTGCTTCGTCTCCAAAGCGTCTTGTAACTAGTGTTCCTGTACTGGTTTTAACAGATACTTTGTTATCCTACTGATGATCACATTGCGTGGCTATGTCAGTACGCTTCACGTCTCTGTCTAGCTTTCTTCTTCTTCCTTAAAGCCTAAACAAAATGGTCTGGCCCTAGCATGCTGCTCTGTTTAGTCTTTTCTTTATCCCTCCTCTGTGTCGAGGCTTTGCAAAAACATCGGAGAGCAGACAATCTCCCTATATATCAGAGCAGGGATGAACCGAAAGGCCCCATCCACATTAAACAGGCCAGCTGCAGTATTAAATATCATCGTTGTTGTGATGCCCTGAAAGGCTGCGGCCTGGGGCTTTTCTCTTACCACGTAACCACCGGGCCCGACAGTCGGGTGGTGTTTGGTGTGGGTCTTTTGGTCTTGTTCTGTCGGATCACCTGTGGTAGTCCGTGCAAGTCAGCCGCATTATGTTGACACTGTGTTGTTTTAGCATCAGCAGCACAGAGTGATAGCAACCTTGTTTACATTCGTCAGCCTAAAATGATTTTGTTGCTCATTGATTCCGAGCACATTGTGCCAGGATCCAACAGGTCTGAACACGTCAAGATCAAGTTTAGATGTTTCGTGGGGCCTGCCTGGTTCGTCGGTTAGAAAACGGGAATGTGTGTTTGTAGGACACATGGAAAAGAAGAAACTTTGAACTTGAATCAACGATTCAATATTACAATTTGTTTGATTGTTTACTTTTTAAACACTAGCAAAATCATGGCTATACTCCATACAAAAGTGTTAAAAAAATGTACAATAGAATAAACGAAATATCTATGGAAATGTGGAAGGCACTTAGCTGATGGTTGTTTGGGCTCAACCCCGGTTCTCACTTTACCTGTTGCCAAGCAACCTTTTCTTTTTGCCAAAGCTAAGAATCTCCCGGCTGTCTGTGAAAAGTAGAGTGATCTACTATGAATAATATTTATGCATTCATATCGTCCTATTTTGAAATGCAAGTTACTAGTCATGAAGCTTTTTCAGGAAAGTATGTAATATTACACATAAACCAATGAGTTCATTCTTTCATATTTGAATATTTCCCCACTCATATTTTTCTTCTTTTCTTTCAGGAAAAGAGGAATTGACGTTGTTCAGGTAAGGTGCCACCTAGTCTCCTATCGTCTGATAATCACTGTTCATTATCAATGACTTTTGGCCCAAACACGCAGACCAACACACTCAATGATTATCATTCCAATATAGAAACACTGCATTGGATTCATCAGCAATCCAACACAGCATCCAAACACTGATCTCTTCTTTCATGTCCTTCCCAGTCCTGTACTTCATCTTCCATGTCTGTTTTTCTACCGTCTATGCCTCCAGAGTTTTCACTCCCTTTTGGTCATGATGTATTCTGCACACCCAGACAGAACTCTCTCCTGGGGATTGGCCCCAAGTTAAAGGGCTTTGTTTCCCAGCATGTACTCCGCTTCTCCAGGACAACCAGCAGAACCTATAGCAGAAGTCAGCAGTCCAACAGCCACACAGCCCCTGTATCTCAGACATGTTGCCCACGTGTCTCAGAAATATTGCCCCTGTATCTCAGACATGTTGCCCCTGTGTCTCAGACATGTTGCCCACGTGTCTCAGACATATTGCCCCTGTGTCTCAGACATGTTGCCCCTGTGTCTCAGACATGTTGCCCCTGTGTCTCAGACGTGTTGCCCCTGTGTCTCAGACATGTTGCCCCTGTGTCTCAGACGTGTTGCCCCTTTGTCTCAGACGTGTTGCCCCTGTGTCTCAGACGTGTTGCCCCTGTGTCTCAGACATATTGCCCCCTGTGTCTCAGACATATTGCCCCTCTGTCTGCATGCATGTCAACATTGTGTGCATTAGGATGTAAAGCTTTATTTTAGTGTAGCGAGTGGAAGTTCGCACTATGCACTTATTGTATGTTGTACGTCCTTCCTTGCACTTAAAAATAGTACTTGGCATTGTGAAGCATCTTCTAATAGCTAGCTTTGTTGTATACGGGGAATGGGTAAACCTAGCAGTTGTTAGTGCTTGGCACTTGGTTCTATGAACTTCCTTAATGTACTGATAGTGATATATTGTTTCTCTTTCTTCTGTCAAATGTACTTTCGTCTTATGTCACTTTGGATAAAAGCGTCTGCTGAATGTAAATGTAAGTTCCTGGTAGGGATCACCCGATATGGATTTTTTTTAGGGCCGATACCAATTTCTTTTCATCAGCCTTAGCCGATGACCGATACCAATTTTCTTGAGCCGATATTTGTAGCCGATACTGCTTTTGCTCCCTTACACAATGATGAGAACAATTGTAACAAATCTCAATTTAACAAGGAACATTTATTGAATTTTCTGTAAATCATGACGGGAAAAAATAAATAAAATTAAATAAAAAATACACGGACGAAAAACGCAAACATTGGCCAATACAATGGTCGATCACTAGTTCCTGGTAGACTGCTGGTGCTCCACACATGCCGTGGGTTGGGCTCTGGAGACTCTGCCGGTTAGGCCAGTCTATGGTATGTGCTTTGAACTTGCCTACGGCACCAGTCCTACTAAGGACCACTAGTTCAGCCAATGCAATGCTGTGGCCTCAATATGCAATGCCCCAATTGTGTGCATGTCATATTCAAACACCTTTTTTGCCACTCTATTGTCATCCACCCTCAAGAGCCTGTTCCACAACCTCATCATACAGACACTCCAGCGCTCCCTACAGGAGTCCCATCTCATGTCTCATCTCATAGAGAGCAAGGTCATTGATTGATTTAGTCATCTTGTGGCTTTCATATCCTGAAAGAGAAACTGTATACAGTTCCTATTCCTTTATTAATATAATATGGGAAGAGAGATTATCTTTAATAGTGCCAAGGTAGTGTTGGCTTTTTATTAAGCTATTTTCTGTCATAGAATATTTCCCTGAATGAATCCCACCAGCAAAGACCTTGAGGCCTGATAGATGGGGATCGGTCAGCCTTGGCTACCCAAGGATTTTATGATTTTGATCGGTCACTTCACACATTACTATCTTCTGAAGGACATTAAACCCCATACAAGGAGATGGCTTACCTCAGGAGGAAGAGTGGGTTGACTTGTAACCAGAAGGTTGCTAGTTCAATCCCCGTCTTCTCCTCCCACCTCCTCCGAGTGTCGAGGTGTCCCTCAGCCAGACACTTCATCCTAGCTGCGGTGTGTGACTGTTTCTATGAACTGTAGGTCGCTTTGCTAAATGCCCCAAATGTAAATATATTAGGTAAAAGGGCTTGAGTGTGGTGGCAGTGTGCCCCCCCCCCCCCCTATAAAAAAATGGTGTCTTGCTTGTTTCACCGCTCTCTCTGAGATGCAGCTGTGTCTTCCTTGCAAGGGCGGTGCAGGGAGTGTACCTCCGTATTTATAATGCCGTGTTTCAAACCTCTGGAGGATTGGTTGGCGGTGGTGATGACATCATCTTTTGCATATCGTGGCTAAATTCGTCCACCCCTGGGAGCGCATTTGACGTTTCCATTTGAAGCGTGGGAACAACATCTGTATGTTATCCATAAAAAAGAAATAAACAGGACAGTAAAGATAACATTTATTGTGCAACATTATGATGGGCGAACACAGTGACGACCAATAGAGCTCTTTCAGCATTATCAGTAAATATACTGGTAATATGTATTTATATATATATTTTCTGAATTAATCTTTGGGAACCTCAGTGGGCAGCCTCTTCCTGGGCAGCCTGTTATCTCCCCGCAACACCAGCAGAGAGCGGGGTGACCGTCTGCCTGGGGTTTCCATGGTTTCCTGGTGTTTGTGCGTTCTTATTCACTCCACAGTAAAGCAGTTGAAGCTGTTTGGATGGTATTGCTCTCGGTTTCCCAGGTGGCCCTGGTGGGCCGCATCTGCACTGGTGGACCGCATCTGCACTGGTGGACCGCATCTGCACTGGTGGACCGCATCTGCACTGGTGGACCGTATCTGCACTGGTGGACCGTATCTCCACTGGTGGACCGTATTTCCACTGGTGGACCGTATGTCCACGGGAGGACTGTATCTCCACTGGTGGACCGTATCTCCACTGGTGGACCGTATCTCCACTGGTGGTCCGTATCTCCACGGGAGGACCGTACGTCCACGTCAAAGCGGCCTATTAGCTGTAGACCCGGGGCTATGAACTCATGAGGACATTCTGACCAGGTTGCCTTGCTGGGCTCTGACTGCGTGTGAGTCCCACCGTTCAGAGCCGGGACCATATCACTTACACGCATGCCCAAACAAAGCTATTGACTTATGAGTATCAGACAGTGCATAAGTGCTTGGGAAATTAAAGTTAGTTTCTGGGCGCTTGCCATATCTCAGCCGCATATTCAACTGTGGTCAAAGGTTTTTTTCATAACTTTACAAGCAAATACCATGTTTTCCGTGGAGGCCTTCTTTTTACATTTTAAATATATGCACAATGTCTGCAAACGGTTTGACACAAGGCATGCAGTCAAAATGGAGATGGAGATGGAGAGGGAGAGGCTGAGTCCTTGGACAGCCAAGTCATTCACTCAGCCCCATGCATACAGTAGAGTATTGAGTATAGACACCACAACAAAGCACTCAGGCTCCATGTGTGTAAACCAAAATGACCCATACATAAGGAGCACAGTGTAATCAATATTTCATCAGCACAAAACGCTTTTACATCATCTAAGAATCTGAATGTTCCCGTCTCGTTCTCCTGCCCTGCATCTGAATCCCTTGGTGTAGTAACAGCTGTTACCATTCTATGAAGCAGAATGGTCCCTGGTCAGACAGAGTGCATCCTTGTTTTATACGGTTGGTGTTTTATGCGTAGGCAGCCGACCGCCTGTTTGAATGCAACCTAGAGGCTGATATCTGATAGGTCATTATGGTAGAGCCATGAGATGGTGTGTCTGTTGGGCCTGCTTGTTGTGGTGTAGATCATAGATACTAGTAGGTATGTAGTAGACATGCTGTGAGCTAAAGTACCCTTGGCTCAAACATAGATCAGTAGTCAAAAGGACGCACAGATGAGACTGAAGATGCTTTCCAAATCCTGACTCCTTCCTGTTCCCCCCCTTAAATCTCAGCAGAGGTTTGACGCGGTTGACGAGGGATCAGTTCTTCGCCTTACGTTGTTAAGTGTCCATTATTGATATGCCTCTGATGGCAGCAAGCGAGGGGGGACATATTGGACAGTCGCTCCCTTGCCAACCAAGCCTGCTGGACAGCGTTGCTTGTGCCAAAGACCCGCTTTGTAACGGAGCCTCTGGGTAAACGCTCGATTGGCACCGTCCTCTCTCCCTCCATTTCCACTTGTCCTCTGCTTTTGTCTTCTAAACCTGAGCAGGGCCGTCAGAGCTTTGGCACGACAGCTGTTTTCTTCCCTCCCTTTTGTGTCGAGTCGCTCTGTTCACTCTCATTTAAGAAACGTCCAAACAGAAAAATGTGTTTAGCTAGCCCCCCGCCTCGTCATGGTGTGTCTCCAGTCTAGATTAACTCGTGGTTAGCCTAATGTACTCCTCTGTGATGCGTATCCATGGTGATGAAGGCTGAATGTCAAATACCTCATAAGCTTCTCTACCAGGGAGGGTGTCTGCTGAGAGACGTCTCATTATTCGACAGCCTCCAGGGGAGACCATCAGAGCCGCAACCAGCCAAATTAGCTCTGTGTTTGACCCAGCACTCATGATTTAGCAGGAGGCGCACTGCTAGGCTTTTTTCCTCCATCTCTTCGGTTCAGTCTGTTCTTCATGAGTTGTGGCCCCTGGCCCTATTATCTCTGCCGCATGTAGGTTCCCTTACACGAGTGTGTCAGGGGTCCGCACGCCATCCAGCATAATCATTCATCACATCTCCCGCTGCACTCTGAGCACACGGTATTTATCCACTCAGATTAAAGAAGGGAAGATGAGGTCGGCCAGCTTACATGGGAACCGCCGTGAGGCAGGGGAGAGACGAGGACAGGGTCGGCTGCCCCCTCGTCCGCTCAGAGACATCGTACCAACAGTGGACCGTCGGCGAGTGTGTGGTCCCGCCAGGGACAGGAATGGCCATATATGGTGCCAATCTCTTTGTTTGTTGTTGATCAGAATCGGCTGTGTTGGGTCTCCCAGGGGGGGCCCGCCAAAGCCCTCGGTGGAGCTCGATAAAAGTTGGAAATATTTTTCCTTCTGACCCGCCGTCCGTCCCCACGTCCTGCTGTGTTCTCCAGGCGGTCCATCAGTACCGCAGCCCACCCGGACCCCCCCCCCCCCAGAGGGACGTGCAGGGAGATCATCTGACATTCCTGCTTTTAGCATTCAGCAGACCCCCCGTCCATATGCACTTGACTGCTGGGTTTCTGAAAGAGCACCGGAGCAACGTCACTCTCAATCCCCGTAGGGCGAGAACAGCTCATCCCCTCATAGGTGCCCTCTCCGGTGGGCAATGACCCCACCACGGAGCACATTGGTTTGGTCTGTTATGTGGTGTAAGCAGGAGACTAAATAGTTAAATATAGTTAAAATAATTATAGTTAGAGTTAAAGGGTACAATTTATACAGCGCTTTTCTAACCAGTGGCCACTCAAAGCGCTTTACAATATTGCCATTCAACCATTCATGCACACAGTCACACATTCACCGATGCGAGGCGACAGCCAGCTGATCGGGAGCAGCTAGGGTTGGGCGTCAAGGACAACTCGACACTGAGCCGGTGATCGAACTAGCAACCTTCCGGTTATCAGCCAACCCGCTGTACCTCCTGAGCCACATGCCAGGAAGAGTTCCATCTTGATCTATCCTTCTTCATCAGACCGCACGCTGCTGCTGCCGCCACCTCCCGTCTCCTCTGGTGGGCACGGCAGTGTTGCTGTGGTTGAACACCATGGATGCGGTCTGCATGTTGCGACAGGATGGAGATATTATGGATGTTGACTTTTCAACACACGGCTCTCAAGGTGCGAGCAGCGTGGGTGTTGCTTTCCATCACACATTTCTAAACCCTTCTTTGTTCGCTTGTCATGTCTGAGGCATTTTAACGAATAGGTCGTACAGTTCTCTCGACTGACTCGCTAAAGAGAGCTTTTTGCATTGTTGAACCTTTTAAATTGAATTATTTAATGGTTAGGCAGATGTTCTGTAATCCTGGTGTAAAACATGGTTGGTACTGGAAAAATGATGATCAGACTTCAGGAAAGCTAGCCACGAGGAAAACCAAATCAGGCAGTGTCTTAACAGTGCATTGCAATTCATGAATCTGCATTAGTCAAAATAGCATGTTTATCAACTTGTAATGAGGAAATTCTCTTGACACCGATGCTGTTCTAACAGGTCATTGACATTCAGCAACGCTTAATCAGTGTAGAAACTCATGAATTCGATTTCAGCCTCATTATTCATAATTCCAGGTAAAACGACTTCAATCAAACCCCCAGATAAGAGATCATTATCACCTCAGCGGAAACCTGCCCTCAGTCAGTTCCTGTATGCCTGGCGCGGAAATTGGTTGCGATTTTTCACAGTGTCTGATTCAGTTATTTATCGTCTGGGAATCCTCGACCAAGGGTTAACTAATTAATGATCTGGCCATCACTTCTTCTGGGATGATTAACTGGCCCCCATTGACTCTGGCTCTCGACCTCCCTTCAACCAACAGAGCTGTACGGGTTTACAGCCTGGGCCTGGGCCTCCCATTGATAACAGCCCGCGTCGCTAAGGCGTGGTGGCGCCGGCTCTGCCGCACAAAGGGGGATCTTGTTAAAGGTATCCTACTCCAGTCTGAGCTCTTGTTGATGCAGGTGCTGCCCAACCATCCCGTTGTGAAGGGTAATCTGGTAATCACCTGTTCACAGATTAGCCATGCATGGGCTACAGGTACAGCCCCAGTACGTAAGCGGCCTAGCACAATCAAAGCGAGCTGAGCGTGACCGAGAAGCGCACCAGCAGTAGTAACAATCCAGGAGCAGATGTTTGTTGTGGATCTTCTGTTATGGCTACAGAAACGATTGAGTCATAGGTTCAGTGAGTCAGCCCAGGCCGGTGCGTTGGCTCCACCGACCTGGGTATAGATGTGTGGAGCGCTCTGTCCGTCGATCTGCTACTGAACACCCCAGGGCCCTGGCCCAGGTCTACCCTCAACGTACGTGTCTGATAGATAGTTATAGAAACGGCCATGAAGCATTGTCAGCTCCACCCATTCTTTCTAACATGAAGTGAAACCGCCCCCCCCTGTACATGTTTTCCTGTTGTGTTAAAGAAACTGTAGCCGGTCTCCAAGGGAACTTGAGTCCAAATTAGGACTCAAAATTTGGCATTGTTTTCATTTCCAACATCCCAAATAAACAACTTTGTTCCGTTTTAAATTCATGAATGACAACTACCTTAACGACAAAACCTTCCACCAGTTACAGCCTTGTGTCACCTCAGCAACACTAGAAGAACTTAAAGGAATACCAAAAGTACATTAAATGGATGATATATTTATTTACTACAAAACAACTGTAGAAGACACACAACATTGAGATGGTGGGGGCACTGGTGGTCTTTCCTCAGTGGCCTTCATATACCACCTGCCCCAGCATTCAACACGCACACGACTAACTAATAATTAACTTATGAACTCGGAACCAGAAAAGACAGGACTGAGGCAAACGGTAAAACCGGTTCGAACCAAACCCAACACCAAGGCTTGACTGTCGGCCGTGACGCATCACATCATAGTATCCTAAAACATGCTACTTTGTTTTTGCTGTTGACCGTGTCCCCCATGTCCTGGAAGCATTTGACCTTTAACCCCTGACTGTTCCCTCCCCAGCTGGACCTCAGCCAGCCCCTGGAGGAGCAGGGACCCCTGGACGTGATCATCCACAAGCTGACAGATCTCATCCTGGAGGCCGACCAGAACGACTCGCAGGCCGTGCTACAGGTGCAGAGAGTGCAGGTAGGAACGGCTCCTCCAGAATCACCTCCTGGAACTGCTCTAGGAAGTCCAGCTCAGGAAAAGACACGTGTGAACAGAACATGTGTGGATGCAGTGGGTGGACAAAGGACATCCAATGTATTAAACACTCTCCAACACACGAAACCAGAAACTGCTTGCAGCTTCCAGGGTTGGTTTTGTGGAGTTTGACTCCACAAAGCGTTGACTCTTTTCCAAACAGTACTCCTACTTTAGTCTATATCTGTTGCAATAACCATCATATAGCAGAAATATCTACGCCTGACATAATCGCACAAAGTAGGACACAAGAGGCAGGACTGGTTCGTGGATCTAGCTCGCTGGGGATTTCTGCTTCGCTCTTCTATCCTCCAAAAAATAAATTGTTATTCCTTAATGTTTTAAAGCCGGACAGATAATTAAATATGAAAATGAATATTTAAATATTCAAATGAATATCAAAATAGGTTGGATTAAGTTTTGTTTTTATAAAGAATATCTGTTATTTGTTGTCCCCGGGACTGTGACATTAGGTGGTAGTACTAATTGTATAATACCTAGAGATCTGTTTTTGAAACCTCAATTTACTTCCAAATGACAAATAGCGTATTATATCACATAGTGGGCCCTTCAATGAATTGTATTTAAATCTCCAGTCAACTTTGTAGCGAAGGTATTATGAGCTAACATCCAAATATATGGTAACCTGTTTTTGATTCACAGAAAAATCTGATGAAGCAATTCTCAGCATACCTGCTGAAGGCGGATGCTAATTTGTATCTCAAATAGATAATTCACCAAGAAGTCAGAAACTAGGCCAACATCAGGCAGTGAATCTCATACTATCCGAAGATCATCATGCAGGTCTTGTGCTGCTTCAGACTGCTGTAAGATGCGTTTGATTGTCACAGGAACTTCTACTGATCAGTAGATCAGTCATCGTGTAACATCTCTCCAACCGTGGATGTGACTTCACACTTTAGGATTTAAAATACACTTGCTATGAAAATGAATTTCGACATCTCATGATCACACATTTCCCTCTCTGCCTCCCCTTTCCTTCACTCTCTCTCTCTTTCTCTCTCTCTCTCTCTCTCTCTCTCTGCCTCGCTGCCTCCCCCTCCCTCTCCTTTTCCTTCTCTCTCTCTGATCCTTTAATCCAAATGACTCAGAGGAGCTGTAAAGCTGGTCACACTCAGTCCCTTAATGACTAGGACTAGTTGGTATGTGTTACCTCAATATTGACTTAGTTATTTCCTTGAAGGGATTGTCCATATTTTGAATTGCCTTGTTGGCTCCATAAGTCCTTCAGGAATCTGACATTGAATTCTTTGAGAATGTAATCATTATGTATGTTCTCGTACGTTCATCAAAACGACCAAATCAATCCATTAGTTGCAGCCCTTGCCCCCTGTAAAACACATTAGACAGATGGATACGGCTCTGTGCCAGCCGCCATTGGTCTCATCCGGGCCCCTCCTCCTCTGCTGGCCGGGCTGACTCAGTCTCCCCAGCAGGCTGGAGGCTCGTAGCAACAGGGCAGAGGGACAGCCTGTTCCGCCAGGAGGCTGGCTCCGTCCAAGGCCCATTAGAGGTGAACCTGAAACCCTTGGGGCCAGCGCCACTCATCATTCCGAGCACATGCACGCCCTGTGTAAAGGCTGTTAGAGGGTGAGGGGGGGGGGGGGGGGGCGGGGGGGGGGGGCGGGGGGGACTGAGGTGAGGAGCTGAGGGGAACTTTGAACCGGTCGGCTGACAAGAGGTTTTATTGTGGCGTTATCAGGAAGGTGAGGCTTTGTTTCCCTCCCAACCTAAACCGACCTCAAAATGTGCACATGTTAGCTTTTAGGGAAATTACAACACACTGCAGACAGGTGATGAGGTATACTTTAGTGTCTGAGAATGTGTCGGAAGAGTAATTCAAATTAAACCATGTTTAAGATATGAATTGGGCAATAACGAGGGCCTGAATGCGATGACTTGTCTCCTATTGTTAGGATCTGCAGACCAGGGGATAGAATGGTAAAGGAGGTTGAACACGAGGCATGCCTCTCCCTCCCTTCACCCTAGCAGTAAAACATCTCTCTGTTCCGCAAACACTCAACACACAAGAACAGCGTGTATCACTGCTCACCTCCCCGCTTGGAAACCAAAATGTTTTGTCCATGCGTCTGAACTACTGCTCAGATGCCAGCAGCCCTCGGTCCCACACCGTGGCCTGCTCCTCTAAACCACGGGCAGATTCATTTGGGTCGCTTGTTTCTTCATGGGTTTTTATTTTTTGTTCTCAGTCTGTCTTACATATCGACCTGACAGACTCTGATCAATGCTGCGTGGCAGGAAATCCTACAGATGGCTCCTCCGTCTCGGGGACAAACCTCCAGGCTTTGTTTACGGGCCGTGTGCCAAGGGCGGTGTGCTGCGTGGAGGCACGGGGCCTGGGCTGCGTCTGCTGGCGCCAACGCCACCGCCACCACCGCCACCGCCACCGCCACCGCCACCGCCGCTGGCTCCTGTCAGGCAGACGCGGATGAGTGTGGACACCCGGTGACTTACATGCTGTGACGCAAAGCACTGAGGATGTCGGGGCTGTGGGGCTGTGCTGCAGGCCTTTAGAAGGACTAATAAAGTTAGAAAGAGGGTTGTTGTTGTTCTTGATGGTGCTTCCACCAAAGCAGGAGCAGAAATGGGGAAAGAATAGACTGGGATGGTGAAGGGGGTTATGGGGGTGGAAGGGGTTGTGTATAAGGGAACATATTAAAAGGAGATGGCTGGGTAAGAAGTGGTTTAAGGGTCTGGTTACGTAAGAAATAGAAGGGAGGTCAATGACCTCGTCCTACAACAACCTGCCTCTCAGGCAAAGGATGACCTCATGTGACATGCAAACAGACACACACTGGCACACATACCTACATACACATGCATATACACAGGCACACACGGCGCATACTTGCAGTTAAGCCCCTAAGTGTTTGCTTGAAGAAGCACTTCAAACAAATAACCACTGCTGTGTGATGGAAACGTCTCCTTAACTGCACTGCTTGGGATTTGAATGCATGGCGGGAATAACTAACACCCAGTTTGTAACATTCAGAAAATGTAAAAATGTAAAAATCCCGATGGTGACTGAACTGGGATCTATTTAATGAATGTCTTTGGGATTGCCGCTTCAACAAGTCTTCTCAAGCTTGTGTGTGTGTTTGCCTTCAATGTGTTTCGACTTGTGTTTTTCAGGACTACATGGATGCCCACCCCGAGACCATCATCCTTGACCCCCTCCCTGCCATCCGGACCCTCCTGGACCGCTGCAAGTCCTACCAGCTCATACACAAGATAGAGGACTGTATGCAAGGTAGGCAGTACACCCCCACCCACCAACCCACCTGGTCCGGGGGGGTCCTCAGACCGTGGGGGGCCTACCTAGTCCCAGCTAGGGGGGTCATCAGACCAGGGGGTCTCCAAACCATGGGGGACCCTAAACCATGGGGGTCCCACCTAGTCCCAGCTAGGGGGGGTCCTCAAACCGTGAGGGACACCACTAGTACCAGCTAAGGGGGGCCTCCGACCGTGCGGGGGACCCACCAAGTCCCATCTAGGGGGGTCCTCTTACTGTGGGGGACCCACCTAGTCCCAGCTAGGGGGGGTCGCCAGACCGTGGACATACTGTGGAGTTTTGGGTGTTTTTTGGAGTTGAAAGCTCACCAGATTAGGAGCAAAATAGACCCTTTTCACAGCATCCTCATAGGACAGGGGTGTCGCTCCTCAAGTTAATTAGGAGTCTGCTCTTTTGACGAACATGGACGCTGTGCCCTGGTGCGCGAAGGTGGCAAACCATAATGAGTGCTATGAGTTGTCCTGTGGTGGCACCTCTGTGAAACGGTTCTATTGCGCTGGAATCTAAAGTGTTTGGACGTTCTGAGTCCATGCAGCTCTCGCAAAGGGACGTCCGTGTGAGAGTTTGGTCGTGCGGGGGTTGTGAGTGCCGGGGCCTGTTCTCCATGTGCACACTTGTCCGTCGTCGCCCTCCATCAACATTACTACACAAAACGCCGACAACTCTGGATTGTGATCCGAAATAGCAGGCGAGCCGGAGTGAAACAACCAGCACATGTGTTATTAATGAACAGGAACTGAGGATCTCTGCGTCTCCTCTCCGGGCCCGGAGTAAGAGAGCGGCGGAGTGGAACCACACTGTCAACAGATTGATGGTGCCTGCTGCTTCCGAGCCCAGGATTTATCCCCGGCCCGGCGTAGCTCTCACGTCACAAATTGTATTTTTCCCCCCTCGGTGTGACAGCCATTCATCTCCCCTCACTCTCCTGTCTGAACCTTACATGAACTCATGGGCCCTGTGGGGGGGAGAGTGTCGATGGGGGCGAGTGTGGGTAGGGGGGGTCTGTTGTGTGTGTGTGTGTGTGTGTACGTGTGTGTATGCCGAATCTTTGTGTGTGTGGGTGGTGTGTACGTGTGTGTGTGGGTGGTGTGTACGCGTGTGTATGACGTGTGTGTGTGTGTGTGTGGGTGGGTGGTGTGTACGTGTGTGTGTGTGTTTGTGTGTGTGTGTGTGTGTGTGGTGTGTACGTGTGTGTATGACGAGAGTGTGTGTGTATGTCTACGACGACAGAGTGTGTGTGTGTGCTTGTATGTATGTATGTATGTGTGTGTGCCTCCTCATTCGGCCCCCGTTAGCACCTATCCCTGTCACCGGCTCTATAAACGTGTGGCCAATTTCTGTTGGCCGGGTTAACAGCGGAGCAGCAGAGTGATGACAGGAGGTGAGCAGCAGGAGCAGACACGCCCCCCTCCCCCATTATACACACACCGCCTACACACCCTGTAAACACACCTGGGACTCATCGTCCACTTCTTAATATTTCCTCCGAACGTGGCAGGTATATGTTGTTACTCCACCATATGACAATGGGGACACACACGCACACGCACACACACACACTTCTGTGTGTTCACCAGAGGAAGCAAGACTTCTCTTGTCGGTGTTATGGACATTTTACACTGTCTGCACAGTCAGCAGTTTTATTGAAAATAACCTGAAGAATCCGCCAGAACAGGCCCTGGCACGATGATGGTTATGCAACAACACCCTCCGCATCTTGCTACTTCTCCCTCCTCTCTCTCTCTTTTCCTGGCTCTGCACGTGTGTCCGTCCCGTGGTGTGACTGTGTGACTGTGATGAAAGAGGAAAGCTGGCCTGCTCATTGCAAAAAACACCCCCCTGCAGGTCTCGCAAGATGCGCTTGCGTCGATTGCTTGTAATGATTTGACCACGTCAACTTTTGATGGTTGAAACCTTGTTCCTCTCAACGAACCAGAACCACAAGTGCTGCACACCACAACGGAAAGGGAAAGATGATCGTTTAAATAAGGAATTATCAGGGTCCTTCCTGTGATTAGCCTCACACAGCAGGCGCTAGCTTAGAACGCATAGACGCGGCGTTGATGGTGCCGTTTAAGAGTGCGTCGTCACAGAGGGGAAGAGCACCAGTGAGGAGAAAGTCTGTCCTCTCTCTCTCGCTCTCGCTCTCTCTCGCTCTCTCGCTCTCTCTGGCTCTCGGGCCCAGTCACTTCCTCCTGCTTATCAGCTGAGAGCACAGAGTTCTGGAGCGGCTCCAGCTGCCTAGGCAACGGGTTCTAAAGGCCTAAAGGCGCTGCCATGTGAGGCAGCCTGAGCCGCTCGGAATAGCCTTCAATGGCAGGAAGCACTCGAGGTGCAGCCCGCACTTCTGTGGAAAGAGAGCAAAAGTAAAAGACGTGTATACAAACCCTTTCTCCGGAGTCGCGCCGCGATGCGGGGCGGTCTCCCCCAGCCACACAAACATCTCCGCTTTACGGGAATTTGTTTGAATTACTCCAAACAGGCGAAGGAGAATGAAGTTATTGTAATGGTCTGTTTAATGGAGGGCGGCCAGACAATGGCCGTGCTAATGGATGGCCGCTGGACAAAGCCAGGTGTGCGTGATTCATGGTTCCTAGGGCTGGAACGCACGCGCAGCCTCCCGGGCCCGCTCCCGCTCGGCCGTTTTGTGTTTCCTCAGAGAAGCAGAGCAAGGTAGCTGTTTAGACAAGCCGGTGGAATCGACGGGCGCTCTGTTTATGCCGCGCTTTGATGCATCAGACTGTTTTCATACCTAGCAACTGTCGTCAGGCCTCGAACAACAGGCCGTTTATTGTACTTCGCTCGCGGGTCCTTAAAGGTATTCTTTCTCCACTTAAGGTAAGCCCGTGTGAATGGGGGGGGGGGGGGGGGGGGGGAG
>JAOPUD010000131.1:9260985-9275278 GCA_027122715.1 Trisopterus minutus
AGAGAGAGAGAGAGAGAGAGAGAGAGAGAGAGAGAGAGAGAGAGAGAGCTCACCGTCGTAGAAGCAGACCTCCAGGTCGGCGCTGGGAGAGTTCTCCATCAGCATGCACTTGGCGTACGTGGTGTAGAGGGACACTTTGGGCGTCTTGGACTTCACCAGCTGCACAAACCTGGATGCGTACTGGTACTTTTTCCAGTACTTTTCTACAAAGAATTTAAAAAAAAAAGGCAGAGTGATTGACTTTTAATCCTTTTAGAAGCTGATATGTGTGGTTCTTCCATCAGACAGGCTGCCGTACCTGGGAGGTCCTCGTAGCTACAGATGAGGATGTCTTCAGGGGGAGCAGGGGGTCTCTCCGTCACAGGAAAGCCCTTCCCACCGTTGGGCTGGTATATGGTCACCTAGGAGATGTGAGGGAACAAAAGCACTTCAGAGGCCCGCCGTAGTGGACGTAATGCCCTCTAGGTCAGAGGTCACACACATAGAAACGCATTCAGACCGGAGCTCACCATGGAACCATCGCAGGAGATGCGTAGGACCTCCTTGACCCGCTCTTGGCTGCCCTGGCCTTTGAGGAGCTCCAGGCACACGTCACCCGTCTCCAGGATGCTCACCTAGGGCCACATGTTCAGTTAAACCATGACCACGCTAAACCAAGCTATACCATGCTAAACTAAGTCCAAACTCAGAAGATAGTCAGATTTGACAGCATATTCATGCGTGAATAGCGGCTTTCCGGCCGTGCTCTAAGACTACTGTTGATTGGCCTCTTAATCGTGGGAGTGACAGACGGCGTCTGGGTGCTCACCACAGCGCTCTTGGTCTTCTGCCTGATTGGCTTGAGTCTGGAAGCGCACAATGGGGGGAGGACGTCCCTCAGGGTCTTCTTGTCTCTGGTCTGCCCCCCCGTGGATGTCAGGCTCTGGGAGGGCTTTGGCTCTCGGCCGCCGGGGGGCTGGAAGTCCGGGGCCCCGGGGACATTCTCCCTGTAGCCGTCCGGGTCGGGCGGGTAGGAGGGCGGCTGGAGATGGTAGTGAGGGCTGAGCGCCCGGTCGCGCTGCTGCTGCTGCTGCTGCTGCTGGTGGTCCGGCCAGGAGTTGTGGACCCCCAGTGGCTCCCTGCCACTGTGGAAGCTCCCGCTGCTGCTGTGGCTGCTGCCGTCAGCGGGCCGCGGGCCGGACCCTGAGGACAGAGAGAGGATGAAGAGCTCCGTCCGGGCTCAGGCGGGTCCATCACAGCGCAGTGGAAGAAGCGACCAAGCGGGGACTTTACCTTCTTTGTTGAACCAGTTGGAGCAAACCCCCGAGTCCTGGAACTGCCTGTTGCCTGGCGGGTTCCCGCTCTGCTTGGGTCGCAAACACCCAGAGCTGGAAACACGCACAACAAATCATGTTTACATTAGAACCCATCCAGGACAGGAAGCCGTGGTGAAAGCGACCACACGACGTCACGTGGTTCCGCTGAGGGCCTCACCTAGCAGGCTGCTTGATAGGCGGCGAGGGCAGCCTGGCGTGCTCCGTGAAGGCCAGGGGTGCGGAGGACGCGGGGAAGGCCGCTCTCAGGTTCTCCTCCGAGTGGCAGCGCTCCAGCTCTGACCTGCTGCGGCTCGGCGCCGCCAAGGGGGTGCGGTCGGACGAGTGGGCCCTCCGCAGGTACCGGGAGTGGGGCGGCCCGTCGTCCCCGCCGACAAACACCCGCCCCCGGCCCGGCCGGGGCGCGGCCACCGAGCGCTGCTCCAGCCACGGATCTCTGTCCTCGTAACAGCCGCTGCCGGGGTGGTGGTGCGGCGGCGGCGGCGGCACGGGGATGGGCGTCATGCGGTTGGGCAGGGCGGAGCCCATGGCGTGCCTCGCTCTCCTCTGGAGGCGGTTGCTGCTGCCGCCGCTGCCGCCCGACATGGAGGAGGAGGTGCACGCCGTGGAGATGGTGGCGATGCCGCTGTCCATGGAGCCGGGGTCGCCCAGGCCCAGCTCCTTGGTCCTGGCCAGCAGGCTCTGGGTCATGAAGGGGTGGTCCAGCACGGTGGACAGGCTGGGCCTCTGCGCCGGGTCCCTCTGCAGCAGCTGGCGGATGAGGTCCTGGGCCTCGGGCGTCGTGTGGCCGGGCATGTGGTACTCCCCCAGCACCACCTTGCTGAGGGTGTGCTTGACGGTGTCTGTGTCAAAGGGGGGCCGGCCCGTGAGGAAGGCGTAGAACATGCAGCCCAGCGACCACACGTCACACTCCAGGCCGTGGGCGCTGCGGGTGGCAACCTCGGGGGAGATGTAGTTGGGCGTGCCGCACATGGTGAAGTGCTTCTCCGTGGGGAGCTTGAGCTGCGTGGCCAGGCCGAAGTCGGCGATCTTGATGTTCATGCTGCTGGTCAGCAGCAGGTTGGACATGGTGAGGTCGCGGTGCATGATGCCGTGCGTGTGCAGATACAGCATTCCCTTCACGATCTGATGCATGAAGTGCCGCGCTGGGAAAGCAAAACAACAGGTCCTCCTCAGTGACAGGGGGGGTGACAGGGGCATGGCGAGGTGAGATACACATGTCAACTCAATAACTGTAAACTCGATTCTAGACTCAAATCTCCACTGACCTTCCTCCTCAGAGAACGGCGCCTTCCTGTCTTTGAGATAGCGGCCCATTTCTCCGTTGTGACACATCTCCAACACCAAATACACGTAGTTGCTGTCCTCAAAGTAGTTGTAGAGCTTTGAAAGCAAAGAGACACAGTATTGGAAATGCTTTGCTCGGGGGACGACTGAAGCTGCGCCCGTCGGTTTAACGCTGATGATGGCAGGCATGGTTATTTAAAAAATAAATATTAAATGTATTACTATGGTTTGTATCATTGCAACGCACTAAGTTAACAAACAAGTATTTGTTTACTTTTGGACAACATCTGAAGCAGACAATACATGTTAAATCTTTGCAGTGAATAATAATGATACTTGTGCAGGAAAGGTACGTTACACAGCTAATTATACCTCAAGGATGGAAGGGTGCTTCAACCGACAGTGAATCTCCACCTCGTTGGTTACACGTTGGACCATGCTAGCTTTGTGCATGGCCTTCTTGTCAATCTGTTGATAACAATGATGATAATTATACACCCTGCAGATGTGGGCGTGGCTGATGAATCGGACCGTAATAGACTTGGCACACCTTGAACTGCCAATCTGTCGAACGCACAGAATCTCTGTTGGTTTATTCTATGGGGAATCCAACGTAACGCCTAATCCTAACGCACTGTTATTAAACCACAATGTGATGCTATACTGCTATACGGCATCAGATAATCCATATAGATAGTAGTAGTAACGTCAGTGTAATAAACATCTTAAACCCATTTGTGTGCAACAAATTACTTTTGCCATTCTTAAAATAATCTACGCTCCATTGATGGAATACAACACACATTATTTGAATACATAATTTCTTACCATTTTGATTGCAACATCCACACCGGTGTTTATCGACTTTGCCCGATAAACACATGCAAACGAGCCCTTGCCAAGAAGGGTGAGGACCTTAAAATCCTGAATAAAAGAATAACAAGGCATGTGTAAGCGACAGCATCTCAGTAATACAATGTGATTACCACGGCCTAATGCATGTGTCATTGATAGAGGTAGCTACACAATCGGCGCATCTTTTTATCCAATAATCAGAAAGACACATCAACATGGACAATACCTCAATTCCCAGTTCCTGTGCGTAAGAAAAAATCCCTTCTTCATGTTTACTTATCATACAATCATTGGAGATGTTATGGATGAAATAATAAACTATATCGTCCGAAAAAGTCCCTCTGTGTCGTGACATGTTGTCACACCGACGTCTGTGTTGTACACAGACGCGTGTGGTCGTCAACGCACACACAACATCCTCCCACAATACCGTTAACAGCCAAACAAGCCATCGCCACCTGACGCTGTCATATGGCCAACGAACACCCGGCAATTATCCCGGGCATCCTCCCGCTAATGAGCCCCTGTCCCGTCTCCTAGCAGCCCGCTCCCCGGAGACTCCCGAGGCTTCCCGAGAGGATACGGTGGAGCCGAGAGCTGAGCAATAAGCCTTCTGCGTTAACCTCACCAAATTTACTTGATGCTTTACTTCACTTTCTGCAGACAATATTACACAATGTTTGCGCTTATTTTTTAAATGTTAAATCCCGTTTTGCTGGCATCCCGCGTTTCGATCGTCAATGTGATGCTAGCTATTAGCTAAAGCTAGCACGTAATACCATACCTCGATTCTGTCGCCGATTGAAACACTCATCTTGAGCGAAGTCGGCGCATCGACGCATGCAGAATATCCGTTTAACTGCATGCGTCGATAGATCTGACATTAGATCCTAAAATCGTGGTCGATGTTCTAACTTTTTTCCCCTCCAAAACTTTGCCATTCCGTCCATTTTCAAAATATCCGCCAGTTACTCTAGTGCCGACGTCACAGCCTACGTCACACGACAACAAACCGTGCCACGCCCATTTTGAACGATGCCGCGACAGCCAGCGTTAACTACACCAAAATGCACTTCAGCGTTTCTTGACATTCGCATCACCAATATCAACCAAAATAAGGACTGGAGGAATCTCAAATTATAATAATTTATTGTCTTACAGGCATTTGCATTTATTGGTCGACTTTACATCTCATGACTTTACTGTTATGGAAAATGATTAAAGAGAAGGAAACCTGCAGCTAAAGAATACTTAAAAGATTGAATGCAACATGTTAATTTACACCAGGGCTGTGTTCTCTATATTCACATACTGGATCCCCATAACTTACTGGAATGCTATTTACATTTTCTAACAACTTAAATTTTAAGATTAAATAAAATAAATATAATTGTTTATATAATATAGTATTGCATATGTACTAATCAATAAATCAGCCATAGCAATGACCAGAGAGCACTAGCCCAGAAACTTCTAGACAGAAGGTTGTGAGTGGAATGGCTGCAGCGACATGAGATGGAGTCAGATGAGTTACCCAGCGCTGGGCTAATAAGTGAAGGGTTTGAGTCAGAAGCAGTGTTAACTCTATCACCTAGTGAAAGCACACCAGTCACAAAGAAGATTGAAACAAACTGTCTTCCCCAAAATGAAACAAGCCCACCATGGTGCCACGGAAACACAAGAGCCCCCCACTGAGAGGCTGGTAAACATGAGAGATGGTCCCGGTGCTTCTGCTCGGATTGTCGATGACGGTCACGAGGGGGAGGGGCGCAAGACTTTGGTTCGATGCTGGACAGAGGGGCCGCTCAGTCCACTTCCATCTTCCCTGAGGCAGACTTGGTCTGTGGCCCCCCTGTGCCCGTGGCCTCGCCCTTGGCCCCGTCTCCTTGCTGGGCCGCGGGCCCGTTAGGGGCCTGGCTGCCGTCAGCCTCCTCTGACACCTCCTCCAGTTGGGGCCTCGGCCTGTTGACGACTTGGTAGCAAACGTCCTCCAGTTCCTAGGGACAGAGGTGGGTTTTTGTTTTGGACGATGGCTTGGTCAGTGTTGACTAGAACCGGAGATGTTAAGCACACAAACCTGTATTTTGGCTATGATGTCTGCTACTTGGACCACCGGGTCCTGAGTGATGGGCACTTTGCTCTGGGCGTTCATCTTGCTGTTCATCCACATCATGCTTTCTGTCACGCACTTCTCCACGGCGCTCATCTCCTCCACTTGCAGATGCATGTAGCGCTCGTCCTAGGAGGGCGAGAGAGAGGCTCTTATATTTACTGAGGGCCGTGCGTTTCAGCAGCTGCATTGTCTGAGGTGAATTCATCAAATATCTCTCGTTTGGGTTTACAAACATATCACTTAACAGATGACATGGAATTTGGTGCATTTTCATCAGTATGAATTAATTCTCCTAATTAGCTTGTTACTATTATTAGTTATTCAATTGGAGGGCACCTCAAATCACAGTGCCTCCAGTCATTTGTAATATCACTCATTTCACATGCTTTGGTAGATCAGGCAAATTATGACCTCTATGTTTCCAATAGTTCTTACCTTCTGTTTAAAGCCATCCACGGCCTTCATGTAAAGCTGTAGCTTCTTGCCCAGCTCCTCAAAAGCCCTCGGCCTATCCTCACTCTCTCTGTGTTTGTCTTCAATGGGCTGACCAAATCTCTGAACAGAAAAACAGGAACATAACAATATTATATATATATAATATATACCAAGTTTTTCTCTTGGTTCATTGATGCTATCTTTGGATGCCTGAAGCTAGCTTCATTTTGCACTGGCCTCTAATGCAGCCCAATAATACAATATGGTTATTTCTGTCAGCCATAACCATAGGCATATTGTTCAGACCTTGAGTGCATCCAGTTTGTCTACGTAGATCTGTTTAGGCTGATCTTCTCCTTCTTCGTACAACCAGTTCTCTGTGTCCTCCAGCATCAGCGTCAGCCGACTGCTCTCCTATGGTGGAGAACCAACGACACACAAACACTGAAGAATATCCCAGCTAAACAGCATTGAACACCTTCAGCACTTTCAGCCCCGTATCCAGAACGTTCACAAAAGTGAAGCATGAGATTAAAGGTAAGGATGGCAAATTATTTCAGAGGCATCTTTTGTCATTTTGTCGTCAGAGTTCTATCAATTCAATGCTCTGACAAAACCAATCTGTTTTTGGGAAATGGCATTGCATGGAGGTCTGAAGGAAGGGTTGGTATTTGTTTGGTAGGGTACTCTCAAGATGTCGCTCACTCTGTCTGGTATCTCCAAAGTGCCTTGCTTACGTTTAAAGAACAACCACCAGCCATTACCTCTTCTGTAATGTATTTTTCGTAGACACCACAGAGCTTGTTTCTCAGGTCGTAGAGATATTCCTCCACAGCGTTCTTTGCATCGTTACGTTCTTTCTCCAGCTTGTCCTGACCAATCATCCGCCTCTGAAACATAGTGAGAAGAGGAGAGGGTAAGCCTTCCTGGTGACGAAACCAACAACTATTGTTTGAGGTCTTTATTTTGATTTAAAACGTTTTGCCTGTGTGTATGTAAGTCAATTATGGCTTCCATTGCCCTCCTAGTCCTCCCTGGAAGGAGGGATCCCCCACTCTGCGTTCCTTCTCAAAATGCATTCCTTCCTAATTAAGGGAGTTTTTTCTAGCCCTCTGCATGGCTAGGGTCAGGGGGGTGTCATAAATAGATGACCTGTTTAGCCCTTTGAGAATGAACCTGTGATTAAGGGCTATACAAATATAATTTAATTTAATTATATACTCTAGGTATGCCTTGTGATTTTCATTAATTACTTTTGTCAATTGTCAATATCCAACAATAACAACTACATGCATTTGACAAATACAGGTCTATAATTTGCAACAGGAATTTATACAAAACTACTCCAAGGAGACGTGGCCGCTTTGCTACACGTTGTTATTAATATGGATCATCAGGAGATATGAACCCGAGCAAGGTGGAAGATGATACTACAGGCCTTTCACTCACACACAGCACTATATCCACTCTCTGGCAGCCCGCCATTACAACACAGGTTCATGAATCACAGCCTTTCTGGAGGCTCCTGGGAGGGCACTGACCTCGTACTCCACGAAGTCGTTCAGGACGTCCTTGTTCACCTGCCTTATCGTGTTGGTAATGATGGGCAGATCAATGCTCTTCACCTTGGATTTGGGCCTACTGCCCCCTGCTGTGGGGTCCTGCTTGTCTCCAGGGGCCCCTTCCTGCACCGGGAGCCCAGCCAAGAACCACTTCAGTCTCACAACATACAGGGCACGCATTGCAGACAATTCACAGTGACCTGTATCTATTAAGGTTTTTTATTTTTCATTTCTGCTGACCTTGCTGCATGAGCTGGCCTCCTCACTCTGCTGCTCCGCTTGACTCTGGCCTTCCTGGTCCACCTGCATTTTAGTCTGGAGTACAAATCAATGTCATTCTACATTATATTGATGCAGTCATAGGGTGAGAATTATAAATCCAGAATCCTAATCAGGATAGCAAGTGTGCGGTGATCGGCAGATGTAACAATCCCAACCGCAAACACAATCCTAGACAGTTACTTTACTTTCTACTTGATCACACTAGCGTTAATATGGGAGCTCTGTAGCAAGATCAGCCCAAAGTAAACAGGTCTGAAGATCAGAAGAAGTGTGTTGAGGGTGAGCTACTCATTGCGTGAATCGATGGATGATACAGCAGGGCGAGCTCAGCGCCTGTAGCCCCTCACCTGGTCCTCTGCCCTGCCTTCGTTCTGCACCAGGGGCTCTGTGTCCATCTGCACCTCCTCTCCTCCTTCTCCCTTCTGCTTCTCGATCAGGGAGGCGCCGGACACTGTGAAGATGCCGTGGACGTTCACGCGCACTTTGACTTTGACCTTGGAGCTGTCGCCGTCGGGCTGGGGGACCACGTTCTGCACAGAGAAACAGCCTGCGGGACACAGTGGCAGAGACAGTGAGGTGTGCACTTCATAGAAGCACTGTGTTCTTTAGCGGTCATTCAACTATTGTGAAGAGTAATAACTATATATATATTGAACCGGCATTTAATAAGAAACAAGTGGCTGTTGAAATTCATTTAAGAATCAAATCAGAGAAGAATCAGCTGGTGGATTAACGTTCAAATGTTCCCCTCAGGGTGCACTGCCAAGAAGTGCACTCAGATGTGCACTCTCATCAAAACCACACCTGCACCCACAGAGAAGTATTCCTGGGTGTCTCGCTCATTGGACACGACATGAGTTTCGCTCTATGCATTAGTCTGACTCACAGTTGCAGACCACAACAGGGACCTGACCCTAAAAGGGCAGACTCAGCGATAACAGTATAGTGATTATTCGGTAGTCTACTGTGGTGGGGCGTTACAGTCTTTAAGTCCATTCTTGAGCAATGCTGGTTCTAATGGGGCCCCATGGAGAGGAAGCAGAGGGCCAGTAAAGCACCTATCCTGTGGTCGGGGTAGGGCAGGTCTTTGGGGGTGCTGTAGAAGGCCTCCAGGTCGAAGGGCTCCTTCTTGTGGAAGGTGATGACTTTGGAGAACGGAGCGGCGTGGTTCTTACTGAACACCTCGCACTCCCTGAAACACCAAGGCATCACACGTCAGGGTTGGAAAGACACAAAAGGTTTTCCCCATAGTTCTCCAAGGGAGTATTTGTTTTACCAGATGACTTATAGTACATTGTTTAATCGTAAAAAAGTAGTCATATTGTCCTTGCCCAATGCCATCATCTGTAGAGGACTTCCAGCGCAGCGTGATGGGAAACGGAACCACGTCGGTGATGCAGAACTCCCGCACCTTGAAGGCTGGGGACAGAATCGCACACTACACACACACACACACACACACACACACACACACACACACACACAGGTTATGTAGGGAGCTTCCCAGAGGTAGCATGTACAGCCGTATCAATTTCACTAACATAATAACACTAATACTTCAACTACACCATCAAATAATATTTTATAATATCATAGCACACCATACAACAGGGGATAGTGTGTCTGACAGCATGGAGGTGTACCTGCAGTGCACAGCCCCTGGCCACAGCCTCATCTGCGTTCAGGGTGGTGCTGATGTCTTTGCCGAAGAACTTGATGATTCTTTCCTTAACGGAGGGAGTTCTAGTGGCCCCGCCCACTAGCTCCACCGCATAGATGTCATCCCGGCTCAGTTCTGCAAACAAACCAGGCAATTAAACAAATTCTAGGATCTTTTTTAACATGATTGTTTAAATGTATCTAGTTTGTAAATAAAAACAATGATGGACCTACTTGTTTGTTCAAGAACTGATTTCAACGGCGCCTCCAGTCTCGCCAGATAATGAGCACAGAATTCTTCAAATTGGATCCTGAAAAACGAGAACGATTCTGATTCATCACGTGATCCGCGACTACTTGGCAAAGAAAGAACGCCCGACCTGCTCGTCTGAGGGAAGGGGAAGGTCACCTGTTCATTTTGCCGGTGACGTCGATGTCGTTCATGAAGCACTCGATGTTCAGAGGCAGTTCCGAGGAGTTGGCGCTCATCAGCTTCTTGAGCTTCTCACACTCCTGGTGCAGGCGGAGCACGGCGCGCGGGTTCTCCTTCACGTTCAGCTTGTAGCGGCCCTTGAAGTCCTCGCAGAAGTAGTCCACCAGCACCTCGTCAAAGTTGCGCCCACCCAGGTAAGGGTCGAATGCGGTGGCTAACACCTGGAATAGACGGGTTTGTTTGCGTTGGTTTTTTACAGATGTTTTGAAGATACGAGCGAAAGCAAAGAGGATCATATGAACCCTTTAATCGCTCACCTTGAGTTTGCCTTTGTTGAATGCAGTAATGGAGACTTGGTATGAGGAGTGACCCAAGTCCACAAACACCACGTTCCTGGGTTTCTCCTCTGAAGAGGGTAAGTCCTGTTTGTAGATTCCGTAGGCCAAAGCCACTGTAGCCCCCCGGCCCGAAAGAGCACAAACTATTGAAGCACTTCAATTTCAATAACACTTAGGAACACTTCTGATCTCTGAACATGGTCATTTTTCCAGACTAACTAAATGCCGTTGACCATACATACACAAATGTAATGAATGACCGACAAGAGCAAGACAAGAGAGTCTGTCTCTTTCCGTTGGCAGATACTTGCATGTTCGACTTGCAGTTTTAATAACGCCCACCTGCAGTTGTGTCGTTAATGAGCCGCAAACAGTTGAGCCCGGCGATCTGAGAGGCATCGAATACCGACCGTCTCTCAGCGTCTGTGAAAAAACTCGGGACCTGTACAAGATATGAGGACACCCGTCAATCTCTTCCATTATTGGACTTGATTGAGTCCGATTTTAATGGTTTTAGCTGAGTTTTTGTCTTCACTCACTGATAGGACACAATCCACCACAGGCTTCTTCAGGGCGGCCTCGGACGTCTCCTTGAGTTTGGTGAGCAGCATGGCAGTGATCTGCTCCACGGTGAACACTTTGTCCTCATCCAGGTAACGCACCTGGAAGAAGGCCAACCACGCTATATGTTTATAATGTAAAAATGTAGGACTGAACCTAATTTGATTGCAATTAAAACCAAATCAAATGTGTTTCATTTTTTACGTTTATTAAACTGATAAACCCATTGAAATAACCCAAAAAACTGATTATCAGAGACAAGACTTAAGTTCTGACAGCTTTTACCTTGATCCCTGTGTTGCCACTGGCCAGTTTATGCAGGCTGTAAGGCAGTTTGGGTTTCTCACCCTGCACAAATGGGTCGTCAAATGCTCTGCCGTGAAACTTCTTGAAGCCATGGACTGTGTTTTTGAAATTAGTTATGATCTGAAAAACGGATAAGCAATGTAAGATCCTCCAGTACGCATATATGGATTATATAAAGAATATATGTCAGGCACTTGATCTAGAACGTTCAATTATAACATCACACAGTTTGAATGGTAACTCGAAACGTGTATAAACATGATCTTATCAGTTATGCTGAACTGGATGGGCTGATTTATAGCTGATCTTACTTGACTTTTAGCTGCATTTCCAATGATGCGGTTTTTGGAAGCCAGGGACACATAAGCTCTTGTGGCAGAAAAAAATACATTAATCAGCAACATAATCATATACTATAATTAATAAGGAATATAATAAACATAGTAATAATCAACAGCTGTTACAAAAAAAAGGATGAACAAACAATTATCTAAATTATTATGATTAAGATTGAGTGTGTATGACGGAGATTGGATGGATGAGATTTCACCAGGGAGCCTTGGAAGATTGTTAAATAGGCCAGTGAGTCAAAATAGTTTCCCTTCAAAGTAAAGAATATTCCGTACTTCTCGACCCTACTTAATACTTCATGAAGCACCATAACTCTAGTTCAACACTAGTCTTTGTCAGGGGATTCATTTCATGACTTGGCTGATGGGTCCTCCATTGGTGTCCTCTCGTCTCTTAAAACTATCGCCTTTGCTTTCCCTCAGGAATAACAGAAATTTTCAGATACACAGATACAAATTATTTAATATAATATAGCCGTTTATTATATTAAAACAAACACCTATAGGTGGACGATTTAATAAATGTCAGTTTTTTCAAAACAGTTGATCAATTGTGATTTGTTTATAATATAGCTGATGACTCCCATAATGTTTGCCAGTTTATATTCACTGAGGATAATAAACCTATATTCCTTTGTGTTCTCATGTATGTAGGTCTGTCAATATTTGAGTAGTGTCTGGAGGGGACGGTCCACCAGCCTCTCTCTCCAGGGGTCCACTTGTCTGCTGAACTGCGCAGTATTAAAACGCGCCCTGGTCGACAGGATCCACCTGTCAGTCACTGCGGCGCTCTAACATCTCACCGCCTCCTGTGACCCGTGCTTTCACCGTGTCATACTTGACCCATAGCCTGCTTGTATTCATGTGGCACTTTGACGTAGAGAGCCGAAACACAATAACGTAATAACACTGAAATAAAGCCACTCAAAAAGGAAGCAATAAACGCGTCACCTCTATAAGTGAGTTTAGTGCGAACTCCGCCGGTGGATGCCCTCTAATTGCATCATTCCCGTGGCTATAGTTGATGGTGGTATATAAGTGAGGTTATAGGTGATGATATAGGTGATGGTACTGGTGATGATACAGGTAATGTTACAGGTAATGATGCAGGTGATTGTAGGTGATGGTGTAGAAGGTGATGGTATAGGTGATGGTATATATAGGTGATGGTATAGGTGATGGTATAGGTGATGATTTGGTGAGGTCAGTGTTATACTCACGGCGTGCATCTGTCACTGTAGTCATTCGCGATGGTTTCAATGCCACCGCTCCTGGCCACAGCGATGTGACAGTTCTGGTATCCAACATCAATGCCCACCACTGACATAATGAGGCTCTTCAACTCGTCTCAGTTTACTCCCTGACGACTGCACCTGACACAAGAGAATATGATAGATATACACGCTACCAAAGTATGTTCGACGGTCGATCTATGTTCCTGAAGGGCTGTCTTAGTCCAGATAATACCCGGCAGCTAGCTAACAGCGGGCTGACTGAATTACGAGCGGTTATGTAAGCGCGGCTGTTATCAGCAAACTCATTCAATCTAATCCCAGGAGGCGATGAGGTCCAGAACAATCTTCCGCTCCTGGCAGTCTTAAACCGGTGGCCCTAACGAACATGCGCAACTGCAAAAGATGTGTTTAAGGCCCGCCCCTGGTCCTTTCTAATTGGTCGTGACGCAGTCGGCTCGCACCAGAGGCTGCTTGATTGGGAGGACGGTCTATCTATAAAGAACCGTCTAGAACCTCTAGAAGCCCCCAGGAGACCCGTTTTAACGCCAGGAACAAGTTATAGCATTTTGGGCTGTAAGCGTTGCTCCGGGCAAGCTCTGTACCGGTTCAGCTGTCTAGACGGCTTATTTAATCTGATTTTATGCAACAAAAAAAACCCTGGGTTAAATTTTTTATTTATATTTTATTTACTTAACGGATTTACACGTTAAGTAGTTTTTATGGATTTGTACTTGAGAATTTATATTTCCCTTTGCATCTCCATTACTTGCTACAAAATAAAAGCTGAATAAATTAGTAATGTCATGTTGTGGGAAGTGGGAACAGAAGGTTTGGCCAATCAATGGTGGTCCTAGCTATATTGGTAACGTTGATTGACAAGTGCTCTCCACCCACTACGGTTTATTATTTAATTAATAATTTATTTAATTAATTTCGTTTAGACTCAAGGCAAGTACAGAGTGTTGCCAGATTGGGCGGTTTTTCGCCCCGTTTCGATTTGAGATAGACAGACAGACAGGTGGGGTGCATTTCTCCCAGTGTAAACATGTATGCTGATATAATGGGGTGAATTGCCATCATAACGATAGTGCGTTAATGAACCAATAATAACACATTAGAGTTGAGTGAATTCCTCCCAATATAATAATTGATGAGAATCCAAATCTGAATTGGCTTTATTGCCGAGTAAGTATTTTTTCTTGGTGTTTGGTGCATAAACATATTTAGAAACATAGTAGTAAATAACCAAAATTATAAAATAGAAAGAAAGAATGAAAGAAAGAAAGTAATCCAATATAAAATATATCCATTTACCGTAATAATAAAAAGCTATACAGTACGTGCATGAATGAGCAAAATATGGACCTTGAAATTTGCAGATGTTCACACAGTATGGAGTATGCAGTAATGTATAGTCCAGAGAAATATGCGCTAATGTGACGCAATAAGACAGGTGAGGGGACGTAATGTTAACGTAACGTGTAGCGTCTTTGTGTGTGTGTGTGTGTGTGTGTGTGTGTGTGTGTGTGTGTGTGTGTGTGTGTGTGTGTGTGTGTGTGTGTGT
>JAOPUD010000131.1:9285881-9298257 GCA_027122715.1 Trisopterus minutus
AACATAGCATACAATCTTTTCTGGCAGGCCAGAATGTCAGCAGTCTTTAAAACTGAAGGACTCTAAAGGAGTAATGTGCATGGCTATCCATTTATTGTTATGCTTCTGTTGGTGAATTGACATACAGCCATTAAATATGACAACTGAACCTGCTCGTGTTTTAGTCCATGATCCTGAGAGAAAGGTATTACGTTTCCAATACAATTCTTAATGACAGCTGGTTTAGCAGGAAAGGCGGAGTGAGTTCAACTCTGATAGTATATATAATGCAGGGATTAAAATTAACGTAAATTGTTCATTTTTGAATAAATAAATAAAATAAATACGTATTTTTATAATTTTTTGAAAATAAATACGTTATTTTTGTTGACCTGCGTGCGCAGGTCAAATAAATAACCTGCGCGCGCAGGCTATTTATTTAATGGATAATGAGATTAATGAATGATCTGGATTTTGACCTTGGACCAGCAAAACACATGTGGTGAGGATACTAACGGCTAAACCAGGGCAGGAATGACCAGGAGTAAATACTTAAATAAAAAAGTTAGAACAATGAACTTAACTTTAATTCTGTCTCGTATGCCATAAGGCAAGACCAAGTGTGGAAGACAAACTTATTTTTTCAATCAATAACTTTATTAAACCATAATCAAAGACAATATACACACAGGATTCATACTTTCAGGTTGACACGGTCATGGTATTTAAAGTAGGGATCATCAAGGTACCAGTTTCTCCTCTTCCAGAATGGACCGGTCATTTTATCCAGCATCTTGCTCTGCGTCTTGTTACAGAACACATGCTGCCTCAATCTGTACCGTCTGGCAGGCATCTTCTTCCATAGTTTCTTCTTGTATCCTGCCTATTTATTGAAAGAAAGTTGAGAAAATGTTATTTTATTTTTTATATATATACACTATTTAATGATCCACTTATTCATGAGTTATCAAAAGGGCACATTGATTTTAACACAGTATGTCCACTCAAGAAACTATGATTCATCTTGTACCTGTCGTCTGACCCAGAGACCACAATGGAGCCTCAGGAACCGCTTCACCACGGACCTCACGGACTTCTTCTTTCCCTTCCGCAGCCCAAAGTAGGTCAGGGTTCGGCATGGCTGCAGACCCAAACTAGGAAGCATAGGTGCGACACTGAAAAGAAATACCATTTATTTACATAGTTCAATCACATCCAGTGTCAGCACACAATAATTCAGTGTGGTGATGTAATTTGTAGGACAGTGTTTACCGTTGCAAGATGCTGCATTGGGCTGGAAGGCATGAATGAGAAACCGGAGAAGCCCTGATAGTAGCGGCAGCAAATATCGGAGATGTCTGGGGTCGCGTTATGGTAGAGAACTGGCCAATCTTGGCTGCCCTGGCGCAGGACATCAGAGGTCTCAGCAGGCCTATGCAACACAAGTTTATTAAACTCGCACATATAAAATACAAAAAAGCGATCTCTACGATGGATCAGCCATGCAGCTACTAATGGGGTAACATAATTGAGGAAACCTGGCAAGTAAGAAGAAATTCGAATGGCAATAGCTAAAACGTGAGATATACGAGATGACATCGATAGTCTCTTTAGTTGGTAGTTGCAATACATTGGACCCGTCTTGTTATGAAAGCGCTCAACGAACACATTCAATTTGACAAATACGTACCAGGGACCTTCCTCACCAAGGCCGCCGCCATGTTTATTGTAAGCATACTACGGAAAGCTCAAAGGACAAGCTGCACGGTTTTGTTAAAATGTATAACGCTCTCGATGTCGAAATGATTTACATATAAGGCATTACCTTGCTTTAACGTTTATAGCCTTTTAGTTATTTTTTATGGAAATACATTTGTATTGTAGTGATAGTTAAATTTATAGATTGACAAGGTACACTTTAAATTTCAATTATAATTATTTGATATTCCAAAGACAATTTTGCAATAACTGCAAAAACATCACACACCAAACACCACAGCCACATATTGACTTCTCCGTCAGAATGTCTGTACAGTTTTAATACTCTTTGTTCATCTGAAAAATAGATTGCATAGTGCAAGTTAAACTGTGGTCCAGCCCCGGATGTTAGAGTTGTATTTATTTTCATTAAAACACAGTATCATTATAAATACGACAGATGACAAATGCTAAACAAAAAAAGCATTCAACTTTAGGTACCACAATCAAATACATAAAAAATGACTTTGTACAACCAAAAGCTTACAACCAAAGCAGAAACACCCAGCACATCTGCAGTGATGTGAGTGCAAAGTAATACACATTAAATTAATTCAGAGAAACAAAGTGCTCAACATAAGACAGCGTTTGCAGACAGAGGGAACGTCCTCATCAAAATTCACAACCGAGTCTAGACTCCTTCGCCTAAGATACAAAAAAGGGATTGTTTCAATAATCGAATAAAATAACTACAACAGTGTAAGTCAAAGAAACATGGAAAATTGTCAATAAAAAGTACCACAAAAAAAACAATCTTCCACATAGTATTCATATCAACAAAGCTAGGCGTTCAGGACATCTTCTTCATCCACGTAGAGGCAAAACACAGCGCCTCCATGTGGCTGTTTAGTGAGGACCAGAACAGACAGGCGTCCCACCAGGACCAGCAGGTGCTCATCACCAGCCAGCGTACACGGGTTCTGCGTCGCAGGGCATGCCGTGGTACCGGCCCTGAGGACGTTCCTTGCGCAGCAGCGGGGCGCGGGCGGCGGACAGCTCGCTGTCCGTGTCCCTCCGTCGACGGAGGACCAGCAGGATGACTAAGAGGAAGGCCACTGGGAACACAATGAACAGGGTTGGTTTTTTATCACAAAACTGTGAAACTGTGACACAAAACTCCCATCATTTATTGAGGCGGCATGTGACCCAGGAGGTAACCGCTGGTTCGATCCCTGTCTCCATCTCCACCTCCTGTCAAGGTGTCCCTGAGCAAGCACCTAACCCTAACTGCTCCCAACGAGTCGGCTGTCGCAAGCATGGTTGACACCACCATCGTTGTGTGAATGGATGCATGAATGAGTGAATGTTTGTATTTTTTGGTCTTTATTTTGTGTGGGTGAATTCTGTGTATATGTTATGTATATTATAACAAAATCCTCACATTTATTTTTTAGAAGTAATTTTTAATCAAATAAAGATATAAACTCGACAATCTTAGTGCTTTTTCCAACGCTACTCACCCCCTGCAACGATGACTAGCAGAGCGATGGTGACCGGGGCGAGCTCACACGTTTCCCCTGACTTGCGGAAGAACGTCTCCATGCAGTAGCTGGGGGAGCTGCTCCCCGCTGGACAGAAGGCGTCCCCGGGGCAGAGGACGGGGCTCACATCGGGACTCTAGTAAAAGGACAAACAGTTGACGGAAGTCTGACAGCGGCAGCATACGGGCTAAAGCGAACACTTTAGCACCCTCTAGTGTTGAATAGGGAAAGTGCTGAAATCCCAAAAATGTGACGTCTATTTAGTTATTTGAACGGCAACAAGTGTCTTCAGAATTTTGATGCGTGTTGACGGAATTTGTGGAACAATATTGACTATATTTACTGTTATTCAAGTCGGTTAACACTCACAGGACAGTAGTGGTTTTCAGGACAGATGTCACAGTTCTCCCTGCCCCAGTGGATCTGGAAGAATCCACTGCTGCAGATTTGACACATCATCTGATGAGCTGCCTTGTGCATGCCTGTCCGAAACCAAACCAACCAAAACCAAAACAAAAAATTTGAATATCTGAATCTCATGCGAGAGGCCCCTTGGTCTTTATCACTGGTGGATCAATCTACATTTAGACATATTTGACAGCTGTTAACAATAATACGGTCCGTTGCTATATCATATTTATTCCAATTAAAATCCACACAGTTACCTGGCCGACATTGAGTACATTCCTTTGAAGCCAACAGAAGGGATTCTGTGCCGACAGGACAGTCAGGGCACTGCGCACAGTTAGAGGAGCTACCGGAAGAGGCAATGTAAAATAAAGATTGATTGGAAACGGGTATTTTAGATTAGATGATGAAGTACAAAGCAGCGACTGCTGTGAGATAAAGAAGCTGGAAACAAAAGCAGATATGTCCCTAACTAACTAACTAAAAAAGTGAACTTTTCAATTGACAAGAAAATGTAATTAAGCTGCCTGTTGACTTAATGATTGTCTAAGCCAAAGCTATTTCCATTGTATTGACCAGATGTTCCCAATTAAACAGACCACAGATAGACCTTCAAGATTTTCGGGAATTAAGTGAATACAAGTCCCCTAAAGCTAACTTTTCATACGTTTACTTTTTGGGTTCCCATTGGCAAACATATTAAGTTAAAGAACAGATCAGTTGAGGGGTTCAATTCATCATACTACCAACGTCGAGCTCCAACTCAAAATATCAGGAAAGCTAAATCCTCCTCAGCTTCCCCGAAGCACAACTTCTGTATTTTGGTCTCCATTGTATCCATGCAACCGCTTTGATTGTTCTGTTC
This sequence comes from Trisopterus minutus, assembly GCA_027122715.1. NCBI lineage: Eukaryota > Metazoa > Chordata > Actinopteri > Gadiformes > Gadidae > Trisopterus > Trisopterus minutus. Next base: position 9,290,373 of record JAOPUD010000131.1, read on the forward strand.
CAGAAAGCAGAACCATGAGCTGTGGGCATGTGATGTGGTACAAACGTTACTAATCATGGTAGACAGGCGGGGAGGGGGAGGGTCCTCTGGGCAGCTTACTTGCAGAAGGTTCCCTGAAGACACGGGTTACATGAGCTGGAAGCTGGCTGAGATGAGAAGAAGCCTGAAAATTATAAAACAGATCTGATTTGAACATGTGTTGATTTCACTGAAGTCACCAACCACCGATGTGTGTATAAGTCAGGGTCAGGAGAACGGGAGATCGTATGAATAGGTCATCATGTTTTAGATGTATCAACGACAGCATAAACCTATGCTATGCGACATCCATCTTTTGCTAATCATTTATTTTCCTCTACTAATAATAGGTTCAATTCTAAAGGTGATGATACACGGGGCAATTTTTAGGGCAATGTTGCTAAGGCAATGATGACGAGGAATACTTTCTCATTGAGGTTGGGCAATAATTTTCTATCTGAACATTTGGATACTTAAACGGCAACTTTTGAGATCATCCAATCAGAATGCTGGCAATGAGTCACATGAGTCACATCTGTGAGCGTCTGAAATTTCCAGTAAAGATGGCGGCGCCTCAGCGACAGTGGACCGAAGAAAAAGAGAGGCTGCTGATCTCTTTTTACAGCGGTAAGTTGACATGTTGAAACCAAAACTGGGCATTTTACCTCATCAAATGCTTAACAAAGCAAGTAACGTCAAGTTTTATGTCCCGAGGTTTGACATTGTTATTTTTTGTCTGTTGCCCTGATCAGTTGCTCTGTGTCTCACCTGGTTGCCCGTCACCGGCAACATTGCTCGGCAACATTGCCCTAGAAGTTGCCCCGTGTATCATCAGCTTAAGACTCCAATGCAAACAGTGTCCTATAATGTGGCCATAGTGGCCATAGTCGGTCTAGGGGGTGCTGCGGGGACCCAGACCTGGGGTGCAGCTCCTGCAGGTGTCCGCCCCGGTGATGTTGCCAGCAGACCCGCGCGGGCAGGGCTGGCAGGTGGAGCCGCCGGTCACGCTTCAGGAACAATACGACAAAGGACAGAAGTGTGTTGTTAGCATCATCACAGGAGGCAGAGCATCCTTATCTTATCCTAGCTATCTTTGTGCTAAACGGGGAAGGGGTCAACCTAGCAGTTGTTAGTGCTTGGCACTTGTTTCTTTGAATATCTTTACAATACCGAGAGCCAGTTATTGTAGTTTATTTTTCCTCTGACAAATGTACTTATTGTAAGTCAGTTTGGATAAAAGTGACAGCAAAATGCCCTGAATGCAAGATTAAATTCACAGATCAATAGTCAATAAATAGATGCAAGCCAGCATGAATGCATTCTCAGTTTTGGAGCAATAATGACTACATTTTGTGTGCGTATTTGCGAAATGTATTAGATGGATTTGGGACATATGCTTGAGGTAGCCGGTTACTTTGAGTAGAGGCCCAGCCCACAGGGCAGACACTGCTGCTGGCCAGCCAGCGGCTGAAAGAAGCCTCTGGCACACAGGAGACAGGCCCCAGGGAACAGGCAGGACCCCAGGTCAGGACAACAGGAGCACATCAGGGTCCCTGGAAACAACCACAGAGCCGTGAGCTTCACCACCTCAGCTCCTACATCACTGCCTGGTCAAGAAGCAATCTATATGTATTTGTGTTATTTGCCATGCGGCAAGGCTACGTAGCAAACAACATGACAGGGTTTTAAGTCAACTGGGCTGCACCTGTTTCAAGTTACCGTTCACCGGGCCCAGACAATCCCGGGGTTACGAAGACATGAGACAGCGACTGCTGACAAGAATGACAGCGAGAGGGCTCTATCAACAGGGCTCTTTTGTTAGGGCTCTATTGGCAGAGCTCTATTGACATGGTTCAATTGAAAGGGCTCACACGACAGGACTCTATCGACAGTGTTGGTGTTTATTGGAGAGCTCTTTTTTTGGTGTAAGCTTACCACATTTGCACATTTTGGCACAATCCTGCTCCCTAATGTCCACCTTCTTCCTGCCCTCAAATAACAGAAACATTTGTTTATGCTGGCTTGGAAGCCAAGACCTCTCAGCAACCATCTCATGGATGATCCCAAGAGCTAAATTGAATTACCTGACACGTTGAAGTCAATTGATAAAGTGATACACAACACAGGGTTTCACAGACAGATGATATAGGGCTGTCCACTATAGCTTGGTAAAAAGAGGATGTAATTGTCAAGCAACCGCAACACTGGGGATTGTTAGCCACCAGTCCCAGCCGTTGAACCTCACCGTTGTCATAGTGGGACCCTGGAACACAGACCTCGCAGGTCGAGGAGTTGAGACCAGAGCAGCCCGGGGGGAGGGTGCTAAACATCATGGGAGTTGCAGTCACATCAGTCGTGTTCTCACTGCTGGCTGTGGTGCTCACCACGGCTGGAGCGAGTGTTGTCTGGGATACAACCATACCTGAGAAAAAAAGTGAACGTTTCTGATTTGGTTTCATTTCTTACTAGTGTTGTCGCAGACATTAGATCAATGTATGAACGTTGGCTCAAAACAAACCCAGCCTCTTAATTGACCATCTCCAGGAGATGTGAAACAGAAGGTATTCTGATTCAAGGCAGATGCGTCTCCTGACTAGTCAAGATGTGCCCCGTGATACCGATCAAGCATTTCGCACGGAATGCCTTTGTGTATTTTAACGATTTGAACCGGTTAAACAACTTACAAACATTGTATACACCTTGTGAGTAGGAGAAAAACGAACAAGCCAGTGGCTGATCTGCACATATGCATTATTGTGGTTCTAATCACATTAGCTGCTTAACTGCTTGGTCGAGTAAGAGCTGACCTCCTCAAGAAATGTAATTATTCAGAATGAGGGGTCATATGATTCCTCTACTTCGGCTCTGCCTTGGTGCATATTGTTTCTCAAGCAGCTCAACGTAATCCTTTGTTTGGTCCAACTCAATTTCAAATGGTAAGAAAAAGTCCACGAAGACATCGTTATGAGAAAATAAACATAAATCTATGATTTAACTTTTAATTATAAATCCCATTTATGTATATAATTAAGATTTTATTTTAACTTGCATTAAGCGGTCTAAAAATACGTTTGTAGACATTGTTAAATAACGTCACAACACGCTGACAAATGTATCAATTAATTAAATAGATAGATCCAGTTAGCACTTTTGAATTGTGTCATTACTTAACTTACGCAATAACTTAACATTAACATCACAACGTACCTAGAAGGCAGGCGGCAGCAATCGTGGTCGAGATTCCCCAACATTCCATGCTAGTAGAAGTTGAACCACCAGACGATGTTATAGAATTTCATCCCTGACAATATGCCTGTACTTTACAGAGGTGGTCGGTGAATCAGGACTGAATCCGAACCGCGCGAGTGTTCTCCTCGGTGTCTTATGACAACATGTACATCATGTGATTTTACTTAGGCGAGGACTGATCAGGAAGGGAGCAGAATGGGCTGGATGTTGACAGGAATGTATTTACATCTTACAGACAGCAGGGGCACTATAGGTGACAAACAATGACAACAGGCGACACAGAATCCAATTGTGGGGCCTCATACCGTTACAAATACAGAAACAAAATTATTTCAAAAAATGTCTGATAACCGATTCTAAGACAATTATAACAACATATTAATAATAACATTGAACTCAAGTAGCATAGTCCACACTGTTGTTTTATTCATTTCATTTGATGTGCATCTTCTGTAACTGACGCTCTAAGCTTCTCTCTAGCTCAGCCCAGCGTTCTTCCTCTGGTTTTTCCTGGAAAAGTGTTAAACAGTCAAAATAAGGAACTGACAACACTGAGCTGTTAGCGGCACGATACACTGGAAAGAGTAAAAAAGTACAACTCCACAGCCCACGCAATAAAAGAACGTGTGCTGCTGCTCTACATGCTGATGGGTTTCATCATCACCTGCTGTATTTTGCTATTCTTCGTGTTGGACGCCCCCTTGGTCGCTTTTGTCTTGACGCCTGCACTCTGTCTCAGCTTCTGCCGTTCCTTCTGTCTCTCCTGCAGGATCTTCTGCAGCGCCCGCACCCTCTCATCCTCGAGCACCGTCTGCTGCAGAGCGCTCAGCCTCGACATCTTCTCCTTCTTCTCCTCCTTCCTGCCATCCATTTACATTTACACTTAGGCCATTTAGTACAATTGTCAGAAGAAAGAGAAACAATATTACGCCGTCCAATGGACTTACAAAGTCCGTTGGACTTTGTAACTATTTTTTACTAACTATTTTTTTTGATAACCTCTCAGTGAACACTTTATTACTTTAATACAGAAAATACTTTAATTCTTTAATAATGCTGACAATAAACCTTTCTTACATTTGCACAAAATCGGGTCACAATAGTTGTATTCAATGTGGCTTATGGCTTAGCTGGGTCCCTCTCAAAGTGAGTAGACCTGCCCCGTGGCTCCACTCAGTGTGGCTCTGCGTCCTCCCTGACCTGAGTGAGGCGGCCTGTGCCAGGGCCTTGCTGTGGAGCTCGATGGCCTCCCGGTGCTCCTGCAGCAGTTGCTCCTTTTCCCGCTTCTCCCCCAGGATCCGCTCCCGTCTCTGGCCCTGCTCGCGGCCATCGGCCTCCCTCTGGAGGAACAGCCGCGCCCTCAGCTCCGCCTGGGACATCTCCCCCAGCAGGCCATGGCCCGCCGTCTGGGTGAACGATCACAGAGAGGAGAGGGCTTGGATTGGTTGGGTCTGAACGATCACAGAGAGCAGAGTGCTCGGATGGTCGGGTCTGAACGATCACAGAGAGCAGAGTGCTCGGATGGTCGGGTCTGAACGATCACAGAGAGCAGAGGGCTCGGATTGGTTGGGTCAGAACAATCACAGAGAGCAGAGGGCTCGGATGTCGGGTCTGTTCCGGTGTCTGCCGTGGGACTGAAATGAAGTTCCACTCACCTCCGTCTCATCCACAAACTTGTGTCTGATGGGACGCACAGACTCAATTGCTCGGGTCTCCTGGATGAGGTGGAAGTGCCTGACGAGCTCCTCCTGCTCCTCCTCCATCGCCTGACGGAGGAGCTCCTGGTTCTGCTGCGAGACTTCTTTCACTGCGCAGTGTCGACAACAGAAACCAGAAGGTTGTTAACGGCAAGGTGTGGAGGACAGGAGTGGAGAGGTGCTTGTCAGGGGCCGGGGCGGAGTGGACGGACTCACCGATGTCCTGCTTCTGCTCCTGCAGTCTTGTCATGGCCAACTTGGAGTTCTTGTGTCCGTCGGCCACCGCCTGCCTCAGCTCCCTGGTCTCCTTCGCATCCCGCAGCCTCTTCTCAGCCTGTTTCTGCATTAGCTGGGTGGACTGTGAGAAGCAGCGAATCATCAGTGATGTTTACACGTTTACATCCTGTCATTTAGCACTTTCAGCCCCTTCCATCCAAAGGGACTCTGGGATGATGCTGGTTAAGAGTCAAAGTATACAATCAAAATTGCAGTAACTACGAAGATAACGGCCAAATACCGACCGTAAAGCCCAAAAAACAACAGCAATAACAGGCCAAAAATGCTGTAACAGCAAACATGAACCGTTGAAAAGAGTAACAGCGCAAGTGTATACACAGTGTAGAGGATAGAGATGATCTATTCTCCTTTCCCCTCAGCACATCATGACATACCCGTTGCCAAAACTCTTCCTGGGGCAAACAAACATTCAATGTATCTGAAAAGTTATGCAACTTATAATGGGAACTATATGATTGGAAAGGAAACTAAATAGAATGGATGGATAGAATGGATCACCCAGATGCAAAAGAGTCACTCTAGTAGCCCTTAAAGCATGCGTGCGTGCGTGCAGGGAGGCTTTGTCAGGGTGCAGGCTAGAGGTAGGCCGGATCCACCTCTTCTTTCTGGAGCTGGGCGGTCCTCTGGTTGCGCTCCATGAGGTGGCCCCGCGCCGTGGCCCCCTTCGTGTGGCTGATGCGCCCCTCAAGGCGCTGGCACTCTAGCTGGGCCCGCTGCCCCTGGAGGTCCTGGTCCTGCATCTCCTTCTGCCAGAGCAGGAAGGAGGAGGGCTCGTGCTCCCCCTCCACCAGACGCTCAAGTCTGGGATGGAGATACACACACACACACACACACACACACACACACACACATGCATAAACACACACGCGTACATGCACACATGCACACAATCCAACCATCAAGCTTAGAAAAGGTCAAATTAAAAACTGTCTTAACATGTAATAAATAACTTTTTGTTCCGACAATTATACAATCAATTCTAATGGCATGACATTTGGCCATTCATGAGCAGGTACAGGTAGGGAACAAGGTAAAGAGAGCTCAAGTCGAGGTTGATGGTTAGTGAACCAGCCTGGTAACTGTTGTGGGTTTGAGTGACGGCTCTTTCATTTCAATGGTAACTAGTGCCATCATGGGCTTCACCTTTTCAGTTCCTGCTCCACTTTTTGGTTGTACAGGGCTGCTCTCCGCAAGATGGCTGTGTTGTTGAGCTTCATAGGGTTGTTAGTCTACAACGGAGCCAAGACAAGGACGCATACACACACACACACACACACACAGAATAGACTCATTCATAATTTTCTAAAAAAATACAAATATTACAACAAGTCCTTGTTGTAACTGAATAAGTAGGAGTTGATAACTAATATACAGCAAAGCCTCATACCTCTGTAACTTTTTTTGGAGCCCTGTAAGTACTATTTGGAGCCTAGATATGAAATATATATATGAAAAAGATATATTCAGTCAAGGAAAAATTACAACATTTTAGCCATTTTGTTTTGCATCAGAGTTTGAAGAGATGGATGGATGGAATGGTGGATGGACAGATATTTGATCCATCGTGGATTGGATATTAAGGACGTTAGTATCTGACTTGCAGGTGGGTGTTTTTCTTGTGGTGTAATGGGCATCGGCAGAGCCCGGGGCTTAGGCTGGGAGAGGCAGAACTCCTGAGGTACCGTGGTTCTGGCCGCAGCGTTTTTCACCTGACCCTTGCAGGACATTTCAACGCTAAGCTTTTCCATAAGGACGTCAATCTCTGGGCACCACCTAGTGGTCGGAAAAAATATATTAATGTATTAATGTTTTCAGTAAAAAACAGCAACGATTGATACGTATTCCGTGAGAACGTGTGGAGCACTTAGATTTGTCTTCACCTTAGCAATGGCGAAATCCAGTTGGTTTCTACATGAGCAGCGTCATAAATCCGTATCCACTCCCCATGGATCCAGGTAGTTAGGTTTGTGACATTGAATAAGAAACTGACGAGCTTCACCAAATGAAAAGAACGCAGTTATTAAGTTAAATAGCATAGTTAAATAGCATATTGTTCTAATAGACTCAACTTTTTAAATGTGCGTAATTTGCAATGCAACAGATTGTTTCAGACATATTTTCTCACTTTCTGTATCTTTTTGAAGTCCAGAGATTTGATAATGTTTCCAAAGCTTTTGAGTCCCAGGTCATCCAGACAGAAGGTGGCCAGGTAACAGATAACTGTGGAATTACACAACACATGGACACTCAGTCTTACTGTGTCGTCTACTTATTGAGTATAACCTCAAAATGCTCTCAACTCACCAACCAACTGGCTCCGATCTCCTCTCCTTAAGCATTGTCCATGCTGAGCATAGAACGCTTTAACGACCACGTCCAGCAGCTTTTTAAATTCCACACAGCCCGACAAAATGTCAAGGATGAACGTCTTATCCTGATCATTGATATTCTGAAATATAGTTTTTTATGGGTTGGCTGTTAAAGAGGAGTTGTTGCACGAGGAGTTGAGTTGTTGCACGCACGCACACACGCACATACGCGCGCACGCACACACACACACACACACACACACACACACGCACACACATACACACACACACACACACACACACACACACACACAC
>JAOPUD010000131.1:9342155-9353212 GCA_027122715.1 Trisopterus minutus
GGGGGGGGTGGAAGATATTCCTCTCCCTCCATCTGCCAGTGGACAGGCTGTCCTCCCCTGAGCTATCTGAAGAATCTGGCCGGCCACTGCAACATGGCGCCTCCTCAATCCCCCCAGCTGGCTGTTTGGGCCCTGTTTGGGGTGGTCTCCTGACAACTGACCCACACTACCGCCGGACTCCGCCCCCAGGTCCGCCCCTGGTTCCGCCCCTCCGGCCCTCTGACCATCCCACTGACCCACACATGAGAGCACGTACAGGACCGCTCTGTGCTCGGCTGTTTGCAGTGGAGAAGACTCCTATGAGAGTTGATTTGGGATTCATTTAACTCCTGTGTATTTGAAGGTTCCTTGCGACGCAGATGATGGCTTTCTAAGTGAGACTGCTCGGCTTACTGTCATTATATGTCCATTTTTCATAACACACATCTTTGGATTATATTAACATTATATACCATTTAGCCTTCTCTGGAGATGTCGTTAGGCTAGCCCTCTCCGTTCTCCTCCCTGCTTCCCTCTCCTCCCTCTCCTCCTCTGGACATTAGATTGTCCCCAACAACATCTGGAGTTCATTGGAGCCCACAAATCACGGCCCCTTCTCTGTGATTCAGCAGCCACACGAGGCCAGGGCAGGCCGCTGCCGCCATTTCCTGGGGCTTGATTTGTGAATGAAAAGGTATTGAATGGCGTCGGCCTTTAAAACAACATGGTCTGCTCGTATGAATGGACTGTAGCCGATGGCGACGGCAGCTGATGCTGGTTAAGAGCCGGACAGGGGAGCCTTGTTCGTGGCTACGTCAATTGCGTTGACTTTTATGTAATTAATAGCCGTGCTGGTTTTTACCGCTCGCTTGGTTAAGGACGTTTCAGCAGAGGTTAAGGCCTTCTTCGGGTTTCGTTCCTGGGCAGCGGGAGGAGACACACGAGGCCGTTAGGAGGAAGGCCACTCAGCTTCAGTGTAGGAATTATAAAAATAACCAGAAGTATAAATTATTTCATAGGCTTGAGGTGTGTCCCCCCCCCCCCCCTCCAGTGCTGAGCCAACATTGTTGGAGGACAATAGCGTCTTGGGATACGGTTAGTTATAGACTTTATAAAAGAGCCTCATTGTTCGCCAGAATTGACATTAAGTAAGGAGGAAATAGATTCCCAACTAAAATCAAAAAGAAAGCTGGGGCAGTGTGGGAGCCACGCTGTGTTTGGATTGGGAGGTTCAGGAACCGGGAGGAATGCGGAGCAACAGAGAGATGTTTCTTCCAGCGCAGGCTGCTTTTTAGAGGAATGGGTTATTATAGTTGGCTAGTTAAAGCCCCCTCAAATAGCCATGACATCATGGCTGCGCCTGGTGGGGCAGGGGACTCACAATGGAGGGTCTGTACCCAGAGACCCTGGAGAGCTCCAAGGGGTGGGGTGGGGGTCGGCCCGGGAGGGGCGGCACCACCAGAGTGGGGGGGGGGGGGGGGTTAGAAGTCACATCTGGCCCCTCTACCTGGGCCCTCCGCCCGGCTGAATCAGCCGCCTCCTGGGTTCAGAGAGCGTTCCCCCCTGTCCTAGGTAGCTGTGGGCCGCACTGGTGCTGGTGGATGGGATGTTTTACACACTTTTTTACGCACACTCTTACGCACACGCTCTTATTGTATGTTGTACGTCCTTGCACTTAAAAATAGTACTTAGCATTGTGTAGCATGTACTTACTTAAAGTCGCTTTGGATAAAAGCGTCTGCTAAACACCTGAGGCGATGGAGCCCCAGTGTTCCGGCGCTCTCTCTCCCTCCTTAAACCTTGCCCTGATACGCTCAGGTCCTGGGGCGAACCAGTCCCAGTGTTCCCCTCTCTCTCTCTCTCTCCCCCCGTAGAGCCCCTCATTTCATCATCGCTGCGACTCTGTGAATAAACGTCCGTTAGCTGGTCTCTTCATATTATATTTTAAGCCCTGTCTTAGCTCCGCTGCATTATGTCAGCCGGTGACATAAAGCCCACAGCTGTCTGCTGGAACCGGGCTTATGAAAACTGATCACATTACTCCCCAATGCTACAGGCTACGACCTTAAGCTCAGCACACCCAGCTTAGGGGAGACGGGCAGGAAACGCTGAAACGATTTGGATAGAGCAAAGGCGACCTCGCATTGTTTAGCTCTTTTTTTTTCTCACTTTTTAGGCTAAGGATCATATCAAACTAATTAACGAAAAAGGTCTAAAGCGAGATGAGCATTCATTCAGAGCTTTACAAATCCTTCCTTGATATATAACTGCCACGACCTGCCAACCCGTTCACCAAAAACCTGACCGGTCGAAATCCAAACCCCACATTGAAACAAATTGCCACAAAATGGCGGCTGAAGGATTCCTTTGGGGCGACGCTGCTAATGACCCGGTGGTGTCTTTAAGGTATTTACTGAGCGGGAGAGAGCCAACCACTGACAGCTCGGCTAGACAGCGTCAGCCCCGAAAGGCCACGGAGGGTTTACTGCTATGAAATCAACGGGAGATTACCTCATGGTGTCTGTCACCGGGAACGGGATACGCTGTGATTACGCACGGCAATTAGAGTTCTTTATTACTACACAGCATTCCTCTCTCTGCACGGTTTGATGTGTGCTGCTCTTTGTTGTGTGTTTGTGCTCTGCTGGGGATTAATAGCATTGTTGACGTGTTGTGCAGCCTTTCATTACCACCTGCCCTCCCTCTGTGCCAACAGATGACTCTGGTTCTGATAAGTCCAGACCCGGGGGACCCGCTGGACCACATTCGGACTTTGGGCCGGATAGCGTGTTGGGAAAACTAGGTAAGAACATCTGCCATCAAGGCTGGGGCATTAGTGAGACCGTCAGAGGGCCCGGGGAGGAGAGCGTTGTTATTTACCTTCAACGGACGAATGGATATCAGCGACATGAGCACACAGGACAAACGGAGACAAACGCTGCCAGTTCCGATGTAGCGAGGCCAAATATCTTTGTGTCAGATTCCACTCCAGATCCGACCGAATAATTAACGCTGCGCAGGCCGGATAAGCCTTAATTATTGATCCGTTCGCGGCTGCCAGACAGCTGTTTCTGCGCACCAAGTCCTCAAAGCCAATGTGTTTTCCTCCAAGAGAGTCGAGAGAGGACCTCTTTGTGAGAAGAGGCTAAGGAGTTTATGTTTGATGCGGTTTTTATTTATGGAAGCACTAAAACTACCCATAGCGCCTCATTGCAATAAATCTCTCCCTCTCCCTCTCCCTCTCCGTCTCTCTGTCTCTCTCTCTCTCCCTCTCTCTCTCACGCCCTCTCTCACTCTCACTCTCTCTCCTGCTCTCTCTCCCTCGCTCTCACTCTCCCTCTCTCTATCTCTCTCTCTCTCTCCCTCGCTCCTCCCTCCCCCTCTTTCCCTCTCTCTCCCTCTCCCCCCATCTCTCCATCTCTCTCTCCCCTCTACCCTCTCCCTGTCTCTCTCCCTAAAGCCCGGCCCCGCTTCACGCAGCCCGCCAAGATGAGGAAGCGTGTGATCGCCCGGCCGGTGGGCAGCTCGGTGCGTCTGAAGTGCGCGGCGAGCGGGAACCCGCGGCCGGACATCGTGTGGCTGAAGGAGGAGCGGCGGCTGACGGAGCGGGAGGTGGGGGCGGGCCGGCAGAAGAAATGGACTCTGAGCCTGCGGGGGCTGACTGCCGAGCAGAGTGGCCGCTACACCTGCAGGGTGTCCAACCGCGCCGGGGAGATCAACGCCACCTACAAGGTGGAGGTCATACGTAAGTACCCCCCCCCCCCCCGCCCCCTCCTCTGTGACGGAGGGGTGGGGAGTCCTCCCGGGAATGCTCCGATCCAAGAACGCCGAACCCGCCGACCTGAATAGCAGGTCGTCCTTTAGGTTAGTGAGTCTAAAGGTGCGGTCACACCAAAAAATTAAGACTTGGCGTCAATCTCTACAAAGTCAATGCAAAGATGCTTTGAGAGGCACATTTTTCCACCAGAAAAACCTGAGGCGCAAATTGATGAATGGTGCGGCGTGAATACCTGGTTCACACGTAAGTCACGTGATTCAACCAGGGTTGAAATATGAATTTGAAATATTTTGAAGTGAAGTTTGCCTCATCCTTTGTCGTGACAGCCTATCAGCGATTGAACCGCAACATGGAGGACAAAGGGAATGTTGCCGTTTGCGGACTACCGGAGCTCTTTAATATCTATAAAATTTTATATAATATCTATATAATATCAAAGCCAAAAGCTGTGTGCGCCTCCGGATGATATTATGAACCCTAAACGACTGCGTGGGGTTCTCCGATGTCTCTGGTACTTCCACAACAAGTGAAGGCTTGTGGTGGTGGTTATCTCGGCCATGGTTGACATTGAATTGGCGGAAAGAGACGTTGTTGTTCACCAGAGAGCCCCTCCTCCTCCGATATCCTTCAAAACACTCGCGCCAGTGTTTTGAAGTTTGCTCAGGTGTCTCTCCATCCTTGGGGTTGCCGGTTTGAATCCCCAGCAGTTTGGGTGCCTGAGAACTGAGGCCTCACACGCTAAGGCCAGATGTTCTCACCTGTAAACATGCTACGATGTAACGAAAACGCGGCTGTAAGCAAAATAAAGTATGAGCTCTATGGGATCAAAGCAGAGCCGTTGCCTGTGGCGCTGTCCTCTCTGAGACGTCAGGTTTACACGTATGGATGCATGTGTGTAATCACGTATATTAGAATCATACTGAGCAGGCAGGTCTGAGTGAGGCCTTGTGTTCTGGTGGTGGGGGTTATTGTGGGGAGGGGGGCGGGGAGAGAGAGGCTTTTCAACCCAGGGACCCTCCACCCAATCTGGAGCTGATTAAAGACCAGCTGTCTGCCAAACCCCCAGAACCCCCCCGCCCTCTTCCTCCTCATGAGAAATGTGTTCAGCACAACCAGGAGCAGAGAGAGACGGAAACGAATCACACGTCCTTCTTGTGTTACATGTGGTTTTCTGCCTCTCTGTCAATTACAAGCCGTGAGCCCGGGGCGGGACAGTTACCCGCCCCAGTTTCCACACAGAAGGCCCGCCACACACATCACACCCATCTTCCTCTCTTTGTGACGGGGCATCCTAACCACGGTGGTCTGTCTACCCTCCCCCCCCCCCACAGAGCGGACAAACTCCAAGCCGGTGCTGACGGGCACGCACCCGGTCAACACCACGGTGGACTACGGGGGCACCACCTCCTTCCAGTGCAAGGTGCGCAGCGACGTCAAGCCTGTCATCCAGTGGCTGAAGCGGGTGGAGACGCACGAGGAGAGCCGCTACAACTCCACCATTGAGGTGGGCGACGACCACTTCGTGGTGCTGCCCACCGGGGAGGTGTGGTCGCGGCCCGACGGCTCCTACCTCAACAAGCTGCTGATCACCAGAGCCAAGGAGGAGGACGCCGGCATGTACATCTGCCTGGGCGCCAACACCATGGGCTACAACTTCCGCAGCGCCTTCCTCACCGTGCTACCGGGTAAGTACAGCTGTCGCTGCTCCACCATGCTCCTATACACTGATTATTTAAACTACTTTTACTACTTATAATCTTTTGCGATTTGGCGGTATAAGGTGAACAAAACAAGTACATTTTTGGCACATTTATTTTACATTCTGCACCACTGGTTTCTGCATTTAAAGATTTCAAGTAAAGCCCATTTTTTTCAGCTTCAGATGCAACAGATGCCCTCATGCGTCCTCACACCTTCTCTCCCCTGACCTCTTCTCCCCCAGACACCAAGCCTCCCACCCCGCCCATCTTCGCCCCGTCCTCCAACTCGCTGCCCTGGCCCGTGATCATCGGCATCCCCGCCGGCCTAGTGTTCATCCTGGGCGTGGTGCTGCTGTGGTTCTGTCAGAACAAGAAGCACTGCCCGCCACCCGGCCCCCCAGCCCCCCAGGGCCTGCATGGCCCACACCCCCGGCTGGCCTACCGGGACCGGGAGAGAGGCTGCGCCGCCCCCTCGTCGGGCTCCTCCAGCCCCGAGAAGGACTGCTCCGTGGGCTCCATGAACTACGAGGAGTACCTGGCACAGCAGCAGCTGCTGCTGGGCCAGGGCAGCTCAGGGCTGGCCACCAAGATCTACCCCAAGATCTACACAGACATACACACGCACACACACTCCCACGTGGACGGCAAGGTGCACCAGCATCAGCACATCCATTACCAGTGTTAACCCTGGTGGGCGCTCCGTCACAGGGACCCACACCAACTCTGGAGGTCTCAAAACCACCAGGGCAAAGCTCCTTTTTTGTTTTTATAGACACTATTACCAAATCTGTGCCAAAGTCTTGCTGCAGCGGGACATTGTTGGCAGTGTGTGCGTCTGAGCGAGCGGTCCTGTGATTGACATGTTGGTGGTCAGTGATACAACATGCCATGTACGCTGCTTTCCCTTCCCTGCTCGTCACCATCGTCACGCCACTAAAGAGAAAAAACATTGGATTCCTACGGTGCACTAAAAGGAGCCGATACTGTGTCTCATGTGTGCTTCCAGGCGCAGACGTCAATGCTAGGAGGTGGATGGATTCCACCTCCTGTGGAATCCATCCACAGGAGGTGGAATCTACTGGGTTTGGTGTGTCTACTGGGTTTTTCCACCTTCTGCTCAAGTGAAGTTCAAAAGGCTCCTTTAAGTTGTTCACTTCCACAACTGTGCATGCTCCATGGTCGAGGCGATTCAAGTGGTACTGAATGTTTTTACAAAAGGGCTGGTTTAATGCTCCTACTCAGGTAGCCCTTTGTTAGTGTTACATCGTGTTTGTAATGCCCGTATGTTAAAAGCTTACCACTATCCTCACACAACAGAATCGTAGACAGAAGTTAGCCCTCTTTAGATGTATGTGAACCCTAGGACTGCAAGGGATAGAGTAAAAAAATGTGTTTCCATGAAGTGTGATTAGACGCCATCTACATTCTCCATGACCTTCTTCAGTCGGTTCAGCAAAAACTTCTAATGTTTTCCCCGCCAAATGATTACCAGCTAGTGTAGAAAGTGTTTTGGACTGCAAGGCTACCCAACCAATTTATGAAGCTCTAGTTGTTTATATCCAAATTGAGTCGTATTTAATTTATTTTAATAAGAAAATGTATCAATAGTTTATTTTTCAAGTTATGTATTTTACACATCATTGTAAGTTTATTAAAGTATACTGTAGTCCTGTATAGTATATATTTGAGTATTTTTGTCAAGATAGTTTAATCACATGTATATGAAAATGTTTACTGTAGGTATTTTAATTTGTTGTATTTGACAATCTTGTATTATACATTTACTTAGGTATAAAATCTAAATCATCTATTTTGATGATTTAGCCGTTCGATTAAATGACTTGAAACTCATTCATCCTGCTTTTGAGCCGGCTACTGAAAGCCTCATGGGTTCTCAAAACAACAGACTCAAACCTGTTGTGTCCCTACCTGTTCACATCAGGATCAGAACTCCTGTTTTCATCTTCATGCGGTCCGGTGTGGATTGTGCGTTTGTGACGCCAACAACCCCCAATAGATAAAAACCCGTAGGAGGACACAAGCTGCCCAGCCTCCATTCATACTGGGCAAGAAGAGACGAGCTGGACTGGTCTGAAGAGGGTGACACAGGGGGCAGCCAGCAGCCAGACATCAGTGGGAGAGATAGCTCAGGTGAATAGATACTGTTCAAACAGAGGACCCTCACAGTCCCCTTCACATGAGGGATGGGACCCTGCAAGGCGACACCCATCTTCCCGCATCTTTCCCTCCATCCCGTGTAAGAAAGTGAATTGGTGTTCCCGTCTGCGTGGTCCAGCACCTTCACCTCCCATCCAGCAAGGATTTTCTTTCACTGTTTAGGAAGTGCATTGTCCTGCTGCGAGGGCGCTGTGACGGGGCAAAGAAGGGCTGCATTGTGTCAGCCTGCTCTTGTTTTGTAGTAGTAAGTATTGCAGGCCGGGGATGAGCTCCAGATGGAAGACTATAGGTTGAATGGATGGTTTGTCTCCCCTCTGAATGGCTCAACAGGATCCAACACATGTATACATTGAATAGGCTTTGTTTTACACATCTTTGAGATTACCTCAACTTTTAGGTATTATCCTGAACACAATTATGCATTCAGTTTTACTAACCCCATGCATGTTTCACAGTAAGGCAACACTGCCCCCTTGAGGTGATGCAGCCCCAAACATGAACGAACAACAAAATCTCATTCTTTAACAACTTTATTATTATGTATGCAGCACAAGTAAAACAGACTTACAAAGAGATGAAACCTTCTGACAGTGTAGAGACACAGGGTTAGAAGTAGAGAAGAAATGATTCTCCCAAGTGCAAAATCTTTAAAATCAATAGCAAACTTGGGCTATATTAACAGAGCACATTTTGTGCAGATATCAAAAGGCTCAGCCACATCTAGTTAACTTATTCATTTAAAAATAATCTGAAAGACATGAATATAAAGACAAATAAAAACAATGATAAAAACAATGGACAATGTTCTCAGCCCGTCTGGACTTGAGCAATGAGTTCGTCACACAGCTTGGTGAGTTCGACCGCCTCCTTCACCTGGAAGACAAACCACACAGCATCAGCATCCACAGATGTTTCCAACGACAGCGCAGAGGTCCTGGTGTGTGGGCTCACCTTCTGATCGTAGTTGTTCTCCAGGGACTGACACTTGAGCTGCTCCCTGCGCAGTTGGGCTTGTAGTCCAGACACCTCGGCCTTGAGCCGTGACCGCACCTCCCCTATTTCCTCATTGGCCCTGAGAACAACACAAACATGTAATTGATCGGCACACACACACACACACACAGTATATTAGAAGCATAACGCCGGTACAAGAGACATTTGATGGAGTGTTGGAGTGTGTGTCCGTGTGTGTGCATTTGCACAGTGTTGATGTGCAATTGCACAGTATTGATGTGCGTGTGCACGGCACCGATTTTCTGGCATTAACGTTTGTGAAAATGCAGTTCAGTCCACGCTGTCCAATCATTTAACAGTGGCTCCTGTTCTACACAATCAAATATGTAGGCTATGATATACGTTAATAAATAAAACATAGTATCGGGACGCCCAACATGAATTATCATTAAAAAAAACTGTTGTTTGCATAGCTGACTGCAGTGGCACTGGTAATCCAGCGGTGGCGATGTTCCACTGCTTCAAACTGAAACACCGGCTCTTACTTGCTGATTTTCTCCTCAGCGTAGGACTTCAGGGTCTGATAGCGCTGCTCCTCCTTCCTGATCCGCACCAGGTACTCCTGGGCACAGCCTTTGAGGGTCTCCTCGTTCTAGGAGGTAAAACGACACGTTTAACAAGGTTAACACGGTGTGCCCCTTTTTTGAGGGAACACTGGCTGAGGGCGGGCGGGCGCCCTTGGGGTGCTGACCTTCTTGTAGCCCTCCAGGACCCCCTTGTACTTCTCCAGCCTCTTGAAGAGCTCCGAGAAGGAGATCTCCAGAGCGCTCAGCTCCTGGGACACCTGCTCCTTCTCCGCCATGGCCTCCTTCAGCTTGGCCTGGGCCTGGGCGCGGTCCCGGTCTCGCTCCCCCTGCCACTCCGCTGGGGAACACAGAGCGTTAGACCAGGGAAAGACACTCATCTTTTTAAGTACTGGCCCCAAGGGCCACCAAGCTCCAAATAATTCTGGCCAAAATGTACTTTTGGTGGCCAAAATGTAAACTAAAATGTACAGGTGATGTGGAGTTTCCTGAAGGCATTTGTTTATGGAAGATTAACTTGATATCTCGGCGAGTTGAGGAGGCTTCGCCACACACACACACACACACACACACACTCACACACACACACACACACACACATACACACACACAGACACTGCTGCACACATCATGGGTAGATGACATTGCACACAAGTGCGTATTTCTTTCTCTTCCACACACACACGCACGCACACACACACACACACACACACACAAAGACGCCAAGCCCCACTTTCACAAGCGACACCCAACATCGCCACAACCCAAAAGCAAATGCAATTGTCTTTTTTTTTTCTTTTTTTATCTAATCAAGGGTATAAATTGTAGCCCCACTTTTAATGTAATATTCTCCGAGCACCAGGGAAAAGTTTGCCTGTTATTATTCTCAGGGTGACACAGATGAGGGTTAGACTCCATTAAGGATCTGCAGAGGACTGCTTCGGGGCAAACCGTGTGTCAAAAGGACAGCACAGTCGCCCAGAGTCCTTCCTCCATGTTTTATTGCAGGTTTGTAGACCTGCTGCCGAAATATGCTACTAATTTGCTCCTCACACGATGGTGATGGTGATGGTGATGGTGATGATGATGATGATGGTGATGGTGATGGTGATGAGGTTGATGTTCATGATGATGATGATGATGAGGAAAAAGATGACCAGGGCTCGATGTATGATGATGATAAAAGAGAATATTTTCCCTGGCCGGGCCGCAGCGTCACATGGCCACGTGTCTGCGCATGTGTGTACATGTGCACAGAGTCCATTGGTGGTCTGTGTTGACCTGGATGGGCGTGTCTTCTCCCTATTACAACCTTCGGCCTGTCCCCTCCCCTTGTAAGGCTGCCCTTATTCCTCCCTTCAGATCCGTGAATCAAGGCGTTGCCAGGGAAACGTGCTATCTGGCTAGCAGCCTGATGGAGTTATTGAACTGTAACTGGCTGGGATAATTATGCTTTGGGTTGCAGGTTATCTCTCTCTTGCTGTCTCTCTCTTTCTCTCTCTTGCTGCCTCTCTCTCTCACTCGCTGTCTCTCTCCCTTGCTGAATGTCTCTCTCTCTCTCTATCTCTCTCTTGCTTCCAATCTCTCTCACTCGCTGTCTCTCTCCCTTGCTGAATTTCTCTCTCTCTCTCTTTCTCTCTCGCCGTATCTCTCTCTCTGCCTTACTCTCTCACTCGCTGTCTCGCTCCCTTGCAGAATGTCTCTCTCTCTCTCTCTCGCTGTCTCTTTCTATCCGTCCACCTCTCCCTCTCTCTCTCTATGTCTGTTTCTCTCCCTCTCTCTCTCTATGTCTGTCTCTCTCTCTCTATGTCTGTCTGTCTCTCTCTCTCTCTCTCTCTCTCTCTCTCTCTCTCTCTCTCTCTCTCTCTCTCTCTCTCTCTCTCT
>JAOPUD010000131.1:9353312-9373803 GCA_027122715.1 Trisopterus minutus
GGGGTTACTCAGCATTTAAACACTACACAATTAAAACATAAGTACAGCAAAAAAGTTATATGATACCACGTGAACAAAAGCCATTACAAAATGGAACTTCATTGAACTAAATTTGCAATGCAGATGATTTGAATCTGCTTCTAATAAATGGGACAAGATTTCAGTCCAACCAAATTAAACCAAGGCTTTAGTTTCCGGGCCTACCTCTGCCCGGACCCTGGCTATGGCTGCGTCCATGTCCTTCTGACTGTACTTCAGGACGTCGATGATGGCCTCGTCGGTGCTGGTGGGGGGAACCAGACTCTCCAGCATGGTGGTCTCAATCTAAACAAAACAAAACAAAACCGGATTACTTGACCTGATCCGTGAAATCACTGAACCGAGAAAAAAAAGACTGAAGTTAGAAGAGCCAGTGAACCCACAGTTTCAGCTTTAAGCATCATGTGACTCACTCGTGTTGCTGGGACGTCAATGAGCTTGAAGTCGTTTATTGTTGGCGGCTGTTGTACCGTTCTCGGCGCCTCCAAACTAATGTGAAAACACGAGGACACAGAATACGCTTAGGAAGGTGATCATGAGATAATGATGAGATAATGAGAGCAGCAGCGTGGGATAGGAGGAGGTCTGTACCGAGAAGACAGGGCAGCAGGCCGTGGGGGGTTGATGTTGACAGTGGGGGCTCCGGCTTTCTTTGGACTCTCCTTCATAAGTGGGTCAAACTTGAGGTAAAGTGACTGCTTCCTCAACGCCGACTCTTTGAACTGTGAAGCAGGACATGGGGAATTCAGAACTGAATCCATGCAGCAACGCACAGTACAAAAACAAAGTACAAAATGTAACCTCACGTTGGTTGAGCCAAACTGCTCCAGGTAGTCCATCTGCCCATCTAGGTCACTTGATATGACTAGAAGGAAGAAAACAAGGTCATTACACAACAATAGAGAGCCACATTAGATTAACAATTCATATGATTTCTTATAACAGAAAGATTTAAGTTTTTTAAATGTTTACAATCCACGTTAAATATGTAAGCGAAACAACAACATAGACAAGACCGCAGTGTATGCAGGACACTCACATGTTGATCCAGGCACAAACTCCTCATTTGTTTCCACCAGGAGAGTCTGTGAAGTCCAGTCGTGTTGCTGACCAAAGTCCACAGGCTCAGGCGTACGGCAGGCCGCCTCAAGCTTAGTCCCCAGGTCTGGGGCAGGGATGGATATTGGTTCCTCTTGCTGGGGAATCTCACCCTAAAAATTGTAACATGTAGTTTATAGTTCAGCAGCCCTATGCATTATGAAACATAAAATGGTATGAGTCAGCTGTCCTTACATGAGTGTCAATGGCTTCTGTGTTGGTGGCATGACCTGCAGGGCTAAGGACAGCACACACAACCTAATTAGTCTTTCAGGTTTTGCCACTTGAGCAAAGGTTCCACTGTTTTCACATGTGCAAATCAATACAAGAATAAAAAGGGAACCATACCAGGGTGAGAGCGCCCGGGTCGGCACCTGTGGGGATCCCTGTTGGGATCCCTGTGCGGGCACGGCCAGCTCCTCGGTCGCAGCGGGTACCTTGCCCGCAGGACTGGACTTCACACCACATGCGTTGTCCATTTTTACGCTTGCGCCGAAAGGATTGAAGTTTGGATCATCCAACATGTCAAAGTCGAAGGAGTAGGCGGCCTTGGGGAGGGGGGCTTCAACCTCGACGCCAACCGCCGCTACGCTCGGTTCTCTCTGTGGCGCCGGCTGTACCTCCAGCGTGGGCTTTTTTCCGGACGCCTTCGCTAAGGGCGGCCGTTTGCCAAACTTCTTCGGCCGTGGCTTGGGTTTCAACTCAGCGCCGTCGTCAAAGTTAAACTCTAGTTTGACGGGCCCTCCCTTGGCCGGGGGGTCTGCAGGATTTCCTGTGGCTTCAGAGTCTGGAGCCTTAGTGATGTCATTTGAAACACGGGTCACCGTAGCGACGGGCTCAGCCTCCGCCGTGGTGGATGGCTCCTTCACCTCTTTCTGCAACTCTACAATATTCTCTGGGTTGGTCCTCACTGGGGAGGCTTGTTGGGGGCTTGGGTTTTTCTGCACTGGGGAGGCCTCTGGGGGGCCTGGGTTGGTCTTCACTGGGGAGGCCTCTGGGGGGGCTTGGTTGGTCTTTACTGGGGAGGCCTCTGGGGGGCCTGGCAGCGGTTGGCCGAGGGGCACTTCGTCAGGGATCTTGGATGCGGTTTGGAAAGGGTCAATGGTGTCCAGGTTGTCAAAGTCCATACTGTAGGCACCTCTAGAGTGAAGCGGGGCCTCCTCCGCAGAGGGAGTGGCAGAGGGAGCAGTGGCCGGAGCTTCTTCCTGAGTGACGTTCAGAGACGCCGCGGCAGGCGGCTGTTTGTCAGGGGTGGCGATGGAGGATTGCTGGTCCTCGAGGCAGGAGTTCCTCATCACGGTGACCACGCTGCTCTCCGTGGAGCTGACTTCAGCCAGGGAGTTTTCCGCCGAGCGGTTGAAGGGGAGGGTCTCGTCCAGGGCCGGTTCTCCGGCCTCTTTGAAGGCAGCCTCAGGCTGGTTGTGGGATAATGGAAGGTCTTCAATAGACGGCCGCGTCGGGGACAGGACCAACTTTTTGGAGCCCTGGAAAGGATCCATGGCGTCAAGATTGTCAAAGTCCAGCGTATACCCTCCTGTGCTTTTGATGGGCATTTCGTCGTCAGGATGGGATGAATCGTCTGTTGGGAAAACAAATACAGTTACATATCCCAGGAGTAACTACAATAAAAAGCAAGAAAACAAATGTGAAAAATAATTACCATTATTGTGTCCAGCAATGGTCTCCGTCGCCTTTTGCGGTGTTGTGCTGGTAAAACACATCAAGGGGTCAATAACCAACAGAAAATGCCATATACCACAAATTGCAGCAAAATAAGAAGATTATGTTGAGGACATACTTTGAATCCAGCCGTAAGGAATCCATCGCCTTCATACACTCAACCAGGCTATCCATCTTCACAGACTTGGATGGAGACAGAATTCTTTTAGAGACCGGGTCTCTTCTTGGAGTCTGGAAGCAAACCTAGAAGCAACAGATTAGGTAGAATGAAAATGATAGCAGTTAATTATTCCAATGTAAAATATGCATGTTTTTAACACATTTTCAAAGTGTTTATGCCTGTATTATTCCATTAAGTAACTCAGGATAACAACAGTTGTGTTTTTGGACCTCTGTAACCATTTTGTTGAGTCCTCCCTCCGAGCCAAATGTATACCTTTCCACCCTTGGGCACAGTCTTGTTTGGTAGATTTTCAGTTTGCCGAAGAATAGATTGCCTTCCAGTTGGCTGCTCAATGGCAAAAATGTCGTCACTTGCACTGTTGTTCTTTCCTCCTGGGTGGACACCGAGGTTCTCGTCATTCACAGGAACGGAACCCATCCTTGGGGAAGGGACACAAATGCAAAAAGAGTATATGAATCATCTATACTGTGGAGCAATATGGGTGTCCACAGCTCCGTGCTCACCTACGCGTGTAGACATCATGTCTAACGGTAATCCTAGTCCATTCGTTACATCGATTCAGTACCACAACAGACTGCATTGAATAGTATTGAATGTATATCCGAAAAGGATTTAAAGTTGACTGACAAAGTTGTGATTTGGCTTCATATTTCTTTATAACGTCGTCATAAAGTTGACTTAACTGCAAGGCCTTCTTCAACGCTGCCTCAAATCAAGAAACATTAAAACAATTGCAGGTCTGATTTGTTATAAAAAGTAAAAACGATTGTTAAGTAAAGGAAACAATCCTTTACTTTGTATAATGACACTAAATACAAGTGTGTATCGGTAATTGCAGAAGTCCAAAGTCAAGTGATCCCAGCATCCAGCAGCTAAATAAGACAACATAACGAGGCTAGAAAGTGTTACAGATCAAGCGTACACTAACACTAACGTAGCGGATTGATCAGTGCGGATTTAAATGTTTATGCGTTGTTTTTAATTGAAAACCTACCTTAAATTAACGGTAAAGCTGGTAGTTGTCTGTAATGTTCGCTTCCACGCAGACAGCAACACGAATCGCCCCGAATGACCCAACTGCAAGCCCTGCGCCAACGGTTCGTATTTTTAAAGTCACGAAATGAACCAATCAAATATTTGAAACTCTCGACGGAAAAGCTACGAGGGGAGCCATCCAATGGGCTTACAGAACGGATGTGACGAAATCAAATGATGTGGCTTCTGAGTTACGATGGGTGGCAGCATTGAGTCAAAACAACCGGTTATTGCGCCTCATCGTAATAAAGCATATTATAATTTTATTATTATCAACCGTCGATCTTATTAATTTGTAAGGATGTTTCGAGGCACTATTTTATCCTCTACAAATAATTCCCTTTCAATGGTTATATCAATGGACCCATCGTGGATGTATGTGCCTCATGCACCTGCTGGTCACCGCCGGCAGGATTCAGTAGCGGTCCTAGCGAGACTGCGTGTCCTCCAACACCAGTGAAGAAGAAGAAGCTCTACGGTGCGCGCCAATTTACAACAAGCCAGGACGTAAACATTCCCACCGTGCCTGTCGTGGCTCCATGTCGCCGACACGACCTTCGCTTTCTTAATCATGAATACGAGTGTGAAAGGTATGGAGATATTCGATGGCGTATGTTCGATACCTCAGTCATTCTCTAGTCATTGTTTTCATCGTACTTTATTATAACTACTTTGAATAGACTTTGAACTCATAACTATAGCATCTCCACCGTTACGGCTCTTAGTTCCAGCAGCAGGACCAATATCAGGAGTTCCAACAACAGTTTATTCTAGGTTATTTTATCGTCGCTTTGGGTCTATTATTCGTTCGTTTGTTAGATGACTACCTTTCTATCTTTGGTTATTCCTTGTTTTCTCTTCTCTGAGACACACACACAGTGGCAGGCTAACTTTATTTCGTTTATTAATTTGCCTATTAAACCCTATTCTCCAATACCTTTCTACTACTCCTGTCACCAGGATCGGGCGATGTGTCGCAAATTGTTGCCAGGTAACGTTTTTGTTTATTATTGTATTATAGTAATATATATTGTTACAATAAATTATGGCAAAATTAAAACTAATACAATCCAATGTGTGTATTATTCCTACTCTAAACCCACAGTTTAGAGTAAGAATAATAATATAGATAAATATGTATACACACACACACACACCCCTCTCTATCTTCGTAAAGAAATAACTTTAGTTGTCTTGGTTCCATGTAGATGGATTGTCTATATGAAAGATCAACAAATAGAGGCTTTTATGTGCAAATGTCATTTAGCTTGAATATTACAATTCTGGGAAATAAACGGTTGTTTTCTGTTATTTGTTCGTCTCGTAGTGGTGACAATGAGTCCATCAAGGTGTTTGTGCGAGTGCGACCTCTGACCCAAGATACTGGGTTAACCACAGATGGAGATCAGAATCTGTGTTTAACGGTCACTTCACACAACACCATTCGCCTACATTCAAAGCCAGAACCAAGGACCTTCACTTATGACCATGTCGCTGACATGGACGTATCCCAGGTTTGTGCATTTAGAACACCTCCACTATATGGACCTTTCACTTATTTATGTTCTGGACGTACACAGATTGAATTTTGACTAACTAACTTTTCTATCTTTGGCCAATAGGACTCTGTCTTCTCAGGGGTGGCCAAAAATATTGTGGAATCTTGCATGAATGGATACAATGGCACCATTTTTGCCTAGTAGGTGCTCTTTTAATTGTTTCAAATATTTACTCAATATGTTTCTCTCATGTCCTATAAATGTTCTTCTAATACTCTCCATCATACAAGCTCATTGTGATACTCCTTTAACAGTGGACAAACGGGTTCTGGAAAAACCTTCACCATGCTTGGTGAGAACTTCTCTTCATTCATAGGAATATCTATTCTTATTCACGGCATTATTTAGAAAACCTGAGTACTTAGTGTTGTTTTTCTGTCTACTCAGGCCCGTCTGACTCTGACAACTTCACGGATGAACTGCGGGGGGTTATTCCCCGAAGTTTTGAGTATCTCTTTTCTCTTATCAACAAAGAGGTGGAAAGGGTAAATATAACGTTTCATAATTAGTTGAATTACCACATAATCTCTGATTATAATACTGTGGAGCAGCACCCCACAGTGATGGGCCGGTCTTTTTTCTTTACATTCGTTATTCATAATTATTTTTGTCCGTTCCGTTCTGGGTAGTCCAAGAGCTTCCTCTGCAAGTGTTCCTTCATCGAGATCTACAACGAGCAGATCTACGACCTGCTGGACAGCGCCTCCGCCACCCTGTTCCTCAGAGAGAACATCAAGAAGGGCGTGTTTGTCGAGGGAGCCGTGGAGAAGTTTGTCACCTCAGCCTCAGAGGCTTACCAGGTAAGAATCCTCAAACGCACATCAGGGTTTCCAGAAAGCGCCAGAGATGTCCCCGTCTCTGAGTCGCCCGGTCCTCTGCCGCCCCCCCCTCCTAGGTGCTGTCCATGGGCTGGCGTAACCGGCGTGTGGCCTCCACGTCCATGAACCGCGAGTCCTCCAGGTCCCACGCGGTCTTCACCATGTCCCTGGAGTCCAAAGAGACCGTCAACAAGTTGGTGAACATCCGCACGTCTCAGCTCAACCTGGTCGACCTGGCCGGCTCAGAGAGGCAGAAAGATACGCACACGGAAGGCTCTAGACTCAAGGTGATGTACGCCGGTATCTTTCTGTTGTTATCGGACTTGGGGGTCAAGACTGGGGGTATTAACGCTTGTCTCTCCGCTCGTCTTCCTCCAGGAGGCCAGCAGTATCAACCTCTCCCTCATGTGTCTGGGCCAGGTCATCATGTCGCTGGTAGACGTGGCCAATGGCAAGAACAGGCACATCTGCTACAGGGATTCTAAACTCACCTTCCTTCTGCGGGTGAGGAGTCTACCAAGTCAGGCTTTCTTTTCTTATGAAGAGTTTATATGAAAATATGAAGTAAAAGTGTTGTCATTGTCAAATGCAAATTCTAAACTTGCTGAGGGTGAAACTTGCCAATGTTGTTGATATGAAATAATTTTAAACAAGAAAATCTATCTTCGAGCTGCCTTTTTCACTTGAAACAAATGTGTTGTCGACACTGTTGTCGTCCTAACCTTGCAGTCACTATAGTTTGGTGTGTGTATAAAAAGTGGAACCCATAGGTTTATCTCTGTATTTGATTTTCCAGAAATTCTTTGAATCATAGTCAAACGTGTAAAATATTATTTTGTATTCTTTTGTTCATCCATGACTGATTATTATCTTCTGTTTCAGGATTCTCTGGGAGGGAATGCAAAGACGTACATCATAGCCAACGTGCATCCAGGGTCAAAATGTTTTGGGGAGACGCTGTCTACCTTGCAGTTTGCCCAGAGAGCGAAGTTAATCAAAAATAAGGTGGCTCATCAATCAAGTCTTAAGAATGTTGTTACCTTTACTTGCTAGATCATCAAAATAGTCTAGCACTTCTGAATCACATTGGTATAGCAGCTTTTTTTTATGACAGGCACCTGATACCTTTGTGCCTGTGAAGATTTTTTTCATATTCGTTTTGAATATTTGTCAGTTTGTAGGAAGTTGAATGCTACACTCTGTGTTGACTTTTTTTTTTTTTTTTAAGTGTAAAGGAGCATTATTGAAATGTCTGTTTCTGCTCTGATCCCCCAGGCTATGATCAACGAGGACTCCCAGGGCAACGTGAGGCAGCTGCAAGCCGAGGTGAAGAAGCTCAAAGAGCTTCTCGCCGCTCAGACCTCCATGGGGCCTAGTGGCAGGGACCTGGCTCCTGGGGGGCCCCGGCTGTCCATCAGTAAGGGGGGCCTTCAAGCTTTCAGCTCTGTATTACTGCGTCATAATAACATAACCTCAATTCTCAAGTGAACTTGGTTATCGATGGCTTGTTTATTCAGAATAGAATTCCCACTGTACATTTAGATAAAAATGCTGTCAAATCAGATCAACTATTAGTAAGTAGGAAGTAAGGTGTTGCTTATAACCAACCTATTGCTATATGTATGTTATCTTCTTATTCTGTTAGAATGAGGAAATCCATTTTACTCTCCTTTCAGGTCCATCAAATGAACACCCTGAGGTCTCCTACAAGGGCAAGTTTCTTCAAGCCATTGGTCTGTGGAAGAAGCGGGAAGACGAGAAAACGGTATTGGAAATCTTTTCTATGAAATCAATGCATTTATCATTGACACATGGATTTGAGGATGCTAAAGAAAAAGGTTCTATTGCGCTCTCAGCTGCTGCTCCAGAAGGTGGCCCAGCTGGAGGAGGCCAGGGCCCAGAAGGAGAAGTTCATCCACTCCAGCCGCATGATTGTCAAGTTTCGGGAGGACCACATCTCTCGCTTGGAGAAGAAGTTGAAGGGGGATCAGGTCCCACTCTTGGACAAAGACAGCGAGGTGTTGGTGGACCAGCTGAAGGCAGAGATCACCCTCCTTAAAGATCAGGTGCGATTGAAACGCAGTGGCGTCATGGCGTTCCTGGATCTAATCCAAAGCCACAGATGACGATTCAACATCCTTTCCAATCCAATCTGCCCTTCCAGATGGAGCGGCACCCAAAGATAACCCAGTATGCGGCGGAGAACTACAGTCTGAGACAGGAGAACCACTACCTCCGCTCCCTGGAGTCCGTTGCCAAGGCAGAGGAGGCTGCAGGCCAGGCTGCTGTGGAGCTGGAGGAAGCCTTCCGGCTGGCCCTGGAGGCTTCCGGGCCCACAGAAGGTGACCAACCACCGTACAAATGGAGTTCTTCCGAAACCAGTATCGGAAATTCCTCTGATATTGCCTAAAATGATTTATTGGGTATCGGAGAGTACGCAAGTGTATGCGCCGATCCGATATCATCACATGAGCTAATTTACTACACAGGCAAAGAACATCACAAACACTTGCAGTGTTATGCAGCGTTGGTTACTGTTCGGAGGTAGAAAGTCGGAGTGGGAAACGTGTCAGCTACGACCTACATACGATGGTCATGCTTAACTGGAAGAATACAACTGTATTATTATGATTATAGATTATTAATCTAGTTCTGATAAAAAATATTGTTGACAGTAAGTGCTATTAGTAGTTACAATGCTAGATGCATTGGTATATGCTAGTTCCGTAATCTGTATCGGGTAGGAAAAAATTGTATGGGAACATCTCTCGTACAAACGTAGAGCATAACATGACCCTCTCACCCTGAGAACCATAAGAGCCGTATGTCGTTATTTTTTTCTATGCCACAGCTCAGCCGGCCTTCTCGACGCCGGCGGCATCTGAAAGTGTCTCAGCGGTCTCCGTGGAACGACTGAAGGTCCAGCTGCTCCAGAAGCAGTCGGAGCTCTCCACCACCACCCAGGCCTTCGAGGAGTACAAGGAGCTCACCAAGTGAGTGACGCCCGGGGCCGCCACGCAGCGATTCTCACTGAGAATCGATACGCTGGCGAGATATACAGATAAAAAAATACTAATAATTGTTGTGCCCCAAATAGCGCCCAAAGTATTGATATTTTTATTCATAAAGTAAGACTCTCTTAATAGATTTACCTGTTCCCAGTGTCGCTACTTCCTTGCTCCTCCAGGTGGCTCTAAACAAACAAACGGAGAACTGAAAAACTCAGTTTGGACCAAGACTTAAGACAGAAGTCCAGCATTTTTATGGTCATTTAGGATTAATAGTTTGTCATATATCGGGATGTATGGTGATAGGATTGTCTAACAATATATTGAATATTGCAGAATCGCCTTATTGCGATATATCGGTATCGTTAGCCATGTATCACGTATCGTATCGTGAGGTACCCTGAGAAGTGGTCCCTGCAGAACTTTAAATCTGTTTTTTGGATGACCCCGGTTTCCAGGAAGCAGATTGTGGAGCTAGAGTCTGAGAAGCGGTACCTCGACAAGTCCATCAAGCATTTGGAAAACATTCTGGAAGCCACACACACTTACAAGAAACGGGAGGTCTCAGAGCTCAACAGGATCCATGTTGAAACCATCAAGGTAACCCTCCAACATTTAAACCAAATTTTGTCCTGCATAAACAAAAAGGTTTTTATTTCATTAGCTGTTCTCAAGTAAGGTGGATTTCCTCTGGTGGCTCTAGTGCTGTTCCAGACTCGTAGCATGCATGGGAGGTCAGATAACATTAGACCTGGAATCAGTTCCCCCCCACACACAGCTCATGTTTGGCTGCACGTGAATTTTCTTTTAATCATCCGATGCCGTCGGATTTTGTAACAAATGTGTCTATCCCAAGGTCGTCATTGGTGCATCCTTTCAGACCCCTGACGACCTCTAACAAAACACCCCCACTCTCTGCAGAACCTCACCACCCCAACCAAGGCTTACAACCTGCGATCCAGAAACATCAACCTGTCCAGCCCAGAGCACCTGAATGGAGACGATTTGAATGACATCCGTGACGAGCAGCCTCCCCCGGAGATGACGGAGCTGGCGTGCGAGGCCCTGACGGAGGAGCTGCAGCAAGTGCAGGTGAAGCAGTCCGACCCGACCGCATCCCTTCTGTATAGCGGTACCATGTGTCCCTTCTGTCCAGCGGTACCATGCCTTCTGATGTGTTCTGGTGGTCACTGTACTGATGATGAAATGCTGCTCCCCCTACTGGCAGGAACAAGCTGATCGGGTTCAGACCCAGCTGGCTGAGGAGGAGATGAGGAGCGCTAAACTGCTGCAGCAGATCGCTAAGCTTGACGAGCAGGTGGCCGTGATGGGACAAGAGTTGGGGCGCAAGGACCAGGTGGGACTTTCACCCATGACAACAAAAAAAGAAAAGTGAATTGCATTGGGGCACACGGGGAGGATCCACCGTCCCGTTGATTCACTTGTTCACCCAACCTCATGGGATCTTGTTGTGCTGTCTTATTGTTCAGCTCCTCACTGAGGAGCGAGCCGGGCGGAGCGCGGAGCAGCTAACTCTGCAGGAGAGTTTCAGCAGCCTGCAGCAGACCCTCTGGGCTGAGCAGCAAGCCGGCGAAGGTGAGTGACCTCCACTGCTGTGTGATAATGAAGTTCTAGTGGTTCACTGATGCTTTGTACCCAGAGGGACTTCCGTGGGGAGGTACAATTCATCGCAAAAAGTTATCCGCCGTAACACATTGCTTACTGTCCATCTGTCCGTTTGCCTGTTTGTCTGTACATCCGCTGGGCCAGTTCTGCGGAGTGAGATCCAGGACCTACGTGTGGTGCTGCAGTCGTCGGATAAGGAGCTGGCCGCTGTGAAGAGCGAGCTGAGGGACGGTCAAGGAGGGCATCAGAGCGAGATGAGCCAGCTCTCCAGCAACCTGATCAGCACCCAGCTCCAGCTGGACAAAGTCCAGTAAGTAGATTACATCTGTGGCGCCTTTACACTGCATATTAAGCCGTATACTTGTAAATAATCCCCTGGGTTATTTGTTCTATTCCATCACAAAATATCTTGAGATGAGATGTCTAAATTCCTTACTCTAATTATACACAGAAACAATAGATTTAAAAGAATTGCAGAACAGAGCTCTGATGGATTATATATCCATTTCTATATAGATAGATAAATGGAAAGATCTTCTCATTCTGTGCGTATACCACCACGCAGTGCAAGTATAGGGTTAATGCCTAGCCTGACAAATGTTAATTGAATATATTGTCATTACTATGTGAAAACACCTTAGTTTTTGCCGATAACGCCATTACCATGCGTCCTGATCGATCCCAGGTGCACCGCTCTGAGTACAGGCTGACACACGGAAAACCTACAACTACAGGAAAAATACAGATGTGCTATTTTTGGAAGATGTGTGAATGCATGAATTGATTATTCTCTAGCGCTCAGAGCTTACCACTTAGGATCGGACTGCCCTACTCACATGTTAACAGCAGATGTGAACAAAGCCATGGTCTCATGGATTAAAACCTCCCTAATGCCTTATATATTTCCCTCTCTCTCCCAGACTGGAGTGGGAGCAGCTCCTGCTGCAGCACCGGAGTCTCCAGGACTCCTTTGACCATCTGCAGGCGGAGACCAAGTTTGAGGCTGACCAGGCAGGACAGCAGCTGCAGGAGAGCCAGCAGGATGTCGCCTCCCTGCGTGCCCGCATCACGGTGGGTGACCACGCCGGCCACAGTGTGGATCTCTGGATGGATACGCTGGAGGCTGATGTGTTCTCTCTGCTTGGGTCCTTCCTACCTTTCCAATGTTTCTTAGGAGTTGGATGCCAGTCTGCAGACAGAGAGGGCCCACACAAACACGCTGTCGTCCCAGCTGTGGGAGAGCACGTCAAAGTAGGGTTTGAGATGGTTGCCTGGATGTTGGGCCAGAGGAGGATTTTAAGGCCGGTCTTTTTATGCTTCTCATTGTATGACGATTCCGTTTTTTTCTTATTTGAAGGGAGCTGATGGAGACCGTGGAGCAGAACACCCAGCTAAGACAACAGGTGTCCGACCTCACAACTCAACAACAACAGCAGGTCAGAGAACTGTTCATGCTTGTCTGTGTTTCTTTGATTAATTGATTTTTAATTAATGATTATTTTATTTATTATTGTCCTTTTTTTTCCCCCAAGGTTTCTAATAGGGAAAACCTTGAGCAAAACCTAGCATCAGCTAAGGAAACCGCAAACGTCTTGGAGCAGAAGATCGAACAGGACAAAGTAGGAGCCTGTGTATAAGTCCTTCACTGTGTCTGTTCACTTTCCTCTGATTAGCCTCAGGTTAACTGAGGAGTGGCCTCTCGCTGCCCCTCTCACTAACCACTTTGGTGGCGTTATGCAGGGTGTTGTGCTGGAGCTCATCAACCAGACCAGGGAGCTCCGCAGTGAGCTGAGTGAGAAGGAGGAGAACCTGGCCCAGCTGTCTGGGGACATCAAGGACATCACCGTATGTTTCCTACTGCCATTATCCACAGCCTCAACAAATTATTCATTATTATGATAATACATGGGATTTATATGGCGCCTTTCCATGATACCTGGGCACTTTACAATTGATGAAGAGAAATAAATGGATATGTCTAGATCTAGATAGATGTATAGATCCAGCTCTAGGTCTGTGTGTGTTACTAAACAATGTTTTAGCGTCAAATATATCAATGTGTCATGCTGCGTATGTATGGCCAGGCGAAGTGTAATGCAGTCACCAGTGAACGGGATGAGGTCCGAGAGCAGAACTCCAGGATGCAGACAAAACTTCAGGAACTGAAGGAGGACGTGGGGAAGAAGGTGGCCTCCAACCGGATCGAGGTGAGATGTGTCAGCAAGCCCGACTGTAGGCGCTAAAACAGCTGCTAACAACAGCTGAGTGGGAACGGGGGTCATTCAAAGAAAAAGTTTGAAAGTTTGAGAGCTTGAGGGATCTGGAAAAGTTGTTGCATCGATGAAAAGGTGAATGCAACCAAGTCTGAGAAATATTCAGCTAATACATTTGACTTAATTATAACATGCAGAAATGACAGGACTTAAAGGTCCCTCAAGCGTCTGCTCGTATGCACACAGGGCCTTAACCAGAACTCTACCACAAGCTTGTATATTTAAAGTTATCCGTTTAAAACGCGCCATTTCCGTTGTTCAATACAATCAGATGAAAACACACTTCCATCGTCAGTCACTTCTAACAAAGTATGCCTTCTAAAATCAACACCCTTTGGTGGTGCCCCCTAGGTGGAGCTGTTGCAGGATGAAGTTCTCTACGCCACGGAGGAAGTAGAACGGCTCACCAAGGTGTTGGACGAGCAAAATGGGCTCCTGCAAAGCTTTCAGGAGCAAACCACCCAGAAGGACTCTACCATCCAGAGCCTGCAGCAACAAGTATGTTACCAGGTCTTCATCACAGAGAGACAGCTTGTTTTGTCAAACAAAGTGTTGTTTAGTTCAAGCACTTTTTATTCAAACCAGGTGAAGAAACAGGAGGAAGCCACTGAGAAAGAGACACCAAAACGTGGCTTCAACCTCATTCTGGGCGGGGCGTTCACACCAAAGTCTGTACCCCAGGTAAAGGACTCTTCTTTTGGTTAAAAGCAAACATTTTCTTGGCTCAAAAGTACAATTGTTAAAGATTATTGTGCCCTTCTTTCATCGTGTCTTGTTTTTAAGACTCCTCGCACGCCCAGGAACGCCAACAAGGACCTGAGCCAGATTCTGGAGCTGGAAAGCCGCCGCTCCTCCATGATGACCATGGAGCTCCTCCTCACGGAGCAGAACTCTGAGCGGGCCGCCAAGAACGCAGAGATCCAGAGGCTCAAGGTCCGTTCACCCCCTGCACACCGCCCACCACACGAGACCCCTCACACAACGCCATCAGTGTGTGAATGTGTCAATGAACAGGTGAATGTTGGGCAATAATGTAAAGCGGTTTGAGTGGCCACTGACCAGAAGCGCTGTATAAATGCAATCCATTTACCGTTTTACTATACTGCATTGGCACCTGCATTTCTCCTCTAGCTGTATTTCTTTAACCTGTATTTAACCTTTTATTAGTCCAGAGAAACAAAGAATTGAGATACAAATGGCAGCAGCATTAAAAACGTTTCAGGTGGACAGCAATCAACATTAAAAATGTTTTATTTTAAATAAAAAGTTATCGCAGAACAGGGAAGGAAAATAAACAGGTCACAGGTCAGCGAGTCTACTGCTTGTTCCTCCACAATCTATTTGAGTACATGAATTGACACCACATCACCACTTCATGTGCCGAGTGCAAAGGGTGTAAGGTGCAAAGATGCCTTGCCTGCTCCTGGATGCTCTTTGTGTACGGACAGGCAAACACAGTCCTGGGAAATTCAGTGGTTTAATTCCAGTCCCAAGTCTTGATCTTCCTCCTGCTTCTACCTCCATAGACCCAGCTTAGCGAGATCCAGGATCTGCTGGACCTGTTCTACAAAAAGCAGGACCAGCCCGAGCAGAATGGGAACGACACGGGGTCAGTCGTCTTTCTGAAAGCGATTTCCTTCGAGCATACATCCGTTGGACATTTAGATCAACGGTACAAACGTTTTATTCTTGTGCTTTGGTCTGCAGTGTGCTTCTGCATGAAGCCATCAAACAGGCCATGCTCAGAGAGCTGCAGGAGGAGAGGGCTGAGAAGGTTTGGCTGTCAGTTCAATTTAGCAGCTCTTTGCTCGTTATGTCTTTTTTCCTTACTCATGGTTCGCTCCCGTGTCTCATCCACAGAGCAATGCAACACAGAAGCTCTGTGAAGCCCAGAAAAGGTACACACAAGTCTGGTTCTGTCTTGTTCCACATAAATGTCAGCAAGTGTTGAATGCACGAGTCTTTCCCAGAGTGTGTTGTCATTGATGGGGGTCCGTTGGTGTTGGTTAGACTGCAGGCCCAGGAGTCCATGCTGGCCCAGTCTCAGACCTGTGTCCAGGAGCTCACCAGTGAACTGAGGAACCGCTGTCTGGAGCTGAGAGAACTGAGCCAAAGGGAGCAGGAACAAGAGAAGCTCCTCAATGTATGAACACGGTTGGTTTGGTGTTGTATATCAATACCAGGCTTGGGGAATTTTGTTTCCTAACTCTGTGTCCCACAGGAGGTTGACGTTCTCCGCAAACAAGTGGACCACTTGTCAGAAGAGAACGGCAAACTGGTGGGCCACAAGAACCACAAGCAGAGGATAGAGTATTTGGTGAAGCTGAAAAAGGAGAACTCCAAACTTCAAGAGGTGAGGACTATTTGCCATTTGAATTTTTTTTTTTTAAGTCCATCAATTAAATATGCCTTTTTCCTCAGGATAACGAAATGCTGCGCTCTCAAATAGTCTTATTACGAGACAGCGTGTGAAGCTCTCCAGTGGAAAAGGTCTGGACTCGTGCAGTGGCCCTTCGCACTGGTTTCTGAAGACGCACAACTGTTATGATACAATGCTTCCAGGAAGGCATTGGACCTCATACACCTATTGCCGTGATCTATTCAAATGGTGTCTTCATTGCTCAAGTACTCTCTCAAAGGCCTAGACTGTAGTAGTACCTCCTTATGTTGGTGCCTTTTTTTTTTTTTTAAACTAATTAAGTAACTGTACAGTGTTTTATTGTAACTGTGATGGTGCCTGGACTGGAGGCCATGAATTTGGTGGTCAGTTGAATTTTAAAGTTCTTTGTTCAATTTGTTATATCTTTAAACAATGCTGTTTTAAATAAATTCATTCTTGTATTATTAAAGGTTTATTTTAATTTAAAACGCAATCGATGTGAAATAGATAGAAATCTCGGTTAAACTTTCCATGACATCACTCAACCACCAGATGGCGAAGTGAGAGGCATTGGAAATTCGACATCGACGTTCACTTCACTCGCGTTAGACAAGTCGAGGTGCTGTAACAAGTGTTTCATTCAATTTATGTTTAGCCTGTTAAATATGAAGAGTTCTATTACAGCAGAGCAGATTGCAGAGTGGTTTACATTAGGGTCCCAGTTCACCAATATCAGAATTACAGATGAAGTCACACAAGAGCCGGAGGCGATATCTCCGGTACGGAGTTGGTGAGTTAAGTTTAGTTGTAGGCCTTGTTACACCCAGCTCGGGTTTTAACGGTAAGTTAGTAATAGCGATATATTGCCGAGTTATTGTAGTCTGAAATGCATTTTAAATGGTAAATATTGCTCAAAAAGTACCTTCTAACAAAACGATGTGACCTCGCAGGTGTGTTCCGACGAGGCCAATCACCTATTTTAACCACTCATTTTTCGAAATTTATTCTTTAACGAAAGTTCCCAAATGTATTCTGAAATCCGTTGTGAAAAAAACCAGGACACAGGCGAAAGGAACATTTTATTTCATAACGACGGTCCAGTTATTCAACTTTAGTCACGATTAATGTGCTTGTAAGCGCGACGTCACAGGGCGAAGAGGACGTCCATTTTGGAAGCAGTGAGCACGGAGCGTTACCGTGTGCGTGCGTGGTCATGTTTTTTGGTGAACTGTTACGTTATTAATTGTGAAATAATAATGGGGATGCATTGGTGGTGAACGATTAGTAGGGCGCTGCCTCAGGTGGTCCGTTTGTCAATATAGTCTCTATCTGCTGTTCTAGGACCCGATGGTTTTTGAAAGATTTAAATATTAATTGACCTCAAAGTGCTTAGTTATAGTAGTTTTCGATAGGTTTATGGCACCCGAATACTACTTAAAGCTCAGCTTCAAACCCAAGACCGTACTACTCCTGTTGGCTCTGTCTCACGAGAAGGTAGCAGGTGTTGGGCCAGAAGTGGCACCCCCGTCAGAAATCGCACCCCCTCGTTGGGTTCTGAGTTCTTATTTGGACAAAAAGTGGGTTTATAGTTTATAGCAGTGTTCACATCATGCATACATGTATGACTTTTACGTAAACTACGTAATTTAGTGCCCTCGTAGTTTATTCATTATCGTGAATGTGACATCAAACGTTGTGGGTCGCCTATGAAATGTAACATCGCTTTCTGTGACAAGTTGCTCATCTTGTGATAATCTGATATAAACACTGCTATGAACTATAACCCCCCTTTTTGTCAAAAGAAAAACTCAGAACTCAATGAGGGGGTGTGATTTCTGACGGGGTTGCCGTTTTCGACGTTCATTTGTGTAAAAGTGCAAAATAAAAACTTTTTGCCTGACCATGGTATGGGGTCAATGTTCATACAAGGCTCCATCTAATGTATCTCTATGTTGACTTGGAAGACGTATACAATTCAAAAAGAAAAAGGAACATGCATGGTTTTAGGACAGCCCGGGATTGGACATCATGTCCCAGAGTTTCATTGTGGGAATCATTCCCTCTCAAATCGTAGTGCTGTATCCTACTGTGGCCCTAACGGGAACTGGGCAGTGGTAAGGAAGACCCCAGTCCCTGTAGCCAGCTAAAGAGTCAGAGCGCTGCATGGCCCGGTCCACATATCCAGAGATGGTGGGGATCTCCTCCCTTGGAGGCTCGGTGCATGTCAGTGCGGTACGTTTCACTTGGTAGCGGTCGGTCCATGCCTCCGAGGGTTTCAGCTCGGCTTGGGGTCCCGAATGCTCCACTTCCTCCAGTTCTTCTCTGCTGAGGAAGTCTCCCAACACCTGCTTGAAGACAAACACTGGCTCCCAGGGCAGAACGCGGTCGGTGGCCAGCGCCTCGCGGAACCTGCGAATCACACGTCTGAAAGTGTTATTAACAAAGGTGGTAATTTTGCATAATTAATGACATCTACAAATAGAAAGTTTTTAATTCATCTACACTCCCATAAAATTGCTTGGAAAATCACATTGTAGTGAAGCGACGTCAGGGATGCAAATAATCTCTTCACTTTTGCCTCTTTTGCATTTGTGTGAATGTGAAATGAAGAATAAATGCAGCTGGCCCTAGAATCCTTGTTACTGCCTTCTAGCTAGCCCAACACACCCACATCAGATCAGCCCTCGATATCCCTGCCAACATACACCATGGCAACACTGGCCTTTTACTGAAATCCAATGTCTTGTTATTTCCACAAAAATATGAGATAGCCTATGTCATCTATAAAACTTCACTGAATGCAGAATATGGATGTTTTGTATGCATTCAGGGAGAGGGAAGGGCTAGGCTATAGGCAGCATCCCCAGTCGTAGTACAGAACTTAACGATGCACCTCTGACAAGGCATTTGGATGCTCCAGGCACCTCCCGTTCTCAGGAATCACAAATGCATCAACATTGCATCCTGTATGCAGAGCAGTGTTACCTCTCCCCAGGTTTATTTGACTTTTCTGACCCCTGTAAGGCGTCCTCGACGGTATGTTTGGCAGCGCACATAGCCTACTTCTGTGACGGTAACGCGTAATGGCTTGCTTGGCAGCCTGCCCTGCCGCTCTCCCCCTTCGGGCCATTTCTCCGCTCCTACTGTCATCCTCTGTGTAGCGCGCTGGCGACTAGCAAGAGTTGATGGCACGAGGCCAGAGCACGGCTAGGCGTCTGCTAGGCACCTGGAGAGAACGGCGGGGGCGTGGATCGGGGGGACCCGAGCGCACAGGCCCTCCAGGTGCAGGAGCTCGGCCGCGGGGATCAGCGTCCGCAGCCTGGGGTACCTCTGGAACCACCGGAGGCCCAGGGCCAGGCGGTGCTCGCGCTCCAACTGCCGAGCGAGGCGCTCTCGCTCCTCCACATGCCACAGCAGCTCTCTGAGCAACATGTGGCCGGCCGCCGCCCCCGGGCTCTGCAGGCACGGCCTCTCATCCTTCACTGGCTCTTCTGCTTCATGGGACCATTTCATCCAGCTGAACAGAGGCATGGTGGGGAGTGGGAGTGATCCTAGGGAGAGAAACAGGAGGGAGCTGCTCTTTTACGGAACAGAATGAGGTCATGGCGTGTGTCTACCACCAAGCCTCATTGTCTGAATATTTCTAAAAGTATGAAAGTATTGTTGAACCCGATTTGCTCCACACTTCCCCGTGCACCTGGGGGTAACAATCTGCACATTGCATTTTAAGCATTCTTTTGAACATGTGCATAGATTACGCTTCTGAGATGGAAGACCGAAAGTTAAGGTGATGAATGGTTTTGCCTTGCACTAGCTAACCTCTGGTCCACACTATGTTGGGGTTGTGAGTGTCTCTAGTCCTATTCTGTGCCCCTCTGGCTTAGAATATATACCATGTGTGTCAAAGTGACTTTGGCGTACAGCTTGGGAGATTATGGTTTTTGCACAGACCACACCTGTGTGTTAGACAGAGGACACATCCTTAAGGGTCAGAGGTCACTGCACAGGATAGCCCAACCCGGGACTTGTTTGTAAAGCCAATGGCAAGGATAAACATTGTTGTACCGATATGATGTTGAAAGTGACCATCTGAGCCTCTTCTTAACACCTATACCTTTACACCTTAGCTGGAAAGATTACCTTTTTCTAAGCTGCCTGAAATCAAAGAACAGTCCATACTTACAATTGGGAACTTCAATGCAGATCCTGTAGCGTTAAAATGTGCAAACAAAATCTCTCAACCGAGCACAGCCCCTGGTTCCTTGCCTCCATGTATAAGACAAAGGGAACTTCATTCCTGGAGTTTTCCAAAAGCATCTTTCTGGAAAAACAACTGCTGTAAAGGCATAAATGAGTGCTCTGACTTTCTGGTTGGTAAATCTTCCTGCTCCAGATGAGGACGGAGTCTTCTTATCATTCCTCCCGATGCTCCTCTGTCTGTCTGGGGGAGAGTTAGTATTGCATTGGTCTATGACTAAGAGCTGTCACCTCTCCTCTGCTCTCACCCCGCTCTCGCTCCCTCCCTCTCTCTCGCTCTCCCTCCACGCCGCTTCGTGCTAAGGTCAGAGGCTTTGTTGAATGCACGAAACGTGCAGGCTCTGTAGGAGGCGCATGGGAGAGCGGGAGAGCACATGCATCTCCTGCCTGGTCCAATGCATGTGTATGAGCTCCTCGGGCTGCTGGTGGTGTGTCCGTCTGCTGGGCTGATGGTGATCACATGGTGTGTGTGTGTGTGTGTGTGTGTGTGTGTGTGTGTGTGTGTGTGTGTGTGTGTGTGTGTGTGTGTGTGTG
>JAOPUD010000131.1:9448188-9458839 GCA_027122715.1 Trisopterus minutus
GTGTGTGTGTGTGTGTGTGTGTGTGTGTGTGTGTGTGTGTGTGTGTGTCCCAAATTTGTATTAAATCCGCTACGAGCGGAATGTTAATTAAACCATAGGCGGACTATTGAATCAAAGTGACCCAGCTTGCAAATATTCTCACCAAATACCTCTACATAAACTGCATTTAGAAGTAGGCCTAGGCTTATTATTTGTATACGATCACATCATGCATGTGATTGCTGTCCAAATGTTATATGAACAAGCTTTGTATTAATTCATGGAGATTTTTTTTTTTTTTCTTCTGCATGCCATACCCAAATAGTATGTATATTTTAAACCCAATTTTATTTGCATTTCCCTGAGACACTGAACAATCTTTTGGCACAGTTGACTGATCAGCAGTGTCCCAGTATAGCCATCAGACGCACTGGTTAGG
Source organism: Trisopterus minutus (assembly GCA_027122715.1). NCBI lineage: Eukaryota > Metazoa > Chordata > Actinopteri > Gadiformes > Gadidae > Trisopterus > Trisopterus minutus. The sequence continues at coordinate 9,448,607 of JAOPUD010000131.1, forward strand.
CCAGCATGCAACTGGGATGTATGCCTATGGTCCGAGTCAGGCAGCACCCATCTTAAAAATAACTGAGGCAAGGTCACGAATGGCACTAAACATTATATGCCCATAGTAAGGCAGGTAAGGTCAAACATGAACCATTAAGCTGTAAATATAAAAAACAAATGTCTGTAGAGAACATGCACCAACATGCTGCAGACTTCTGCAGTCAGTGGCCCTCAGGGACTTGGTTTTCCCCTGTTTTAGTGTTAAGAAAACCAGACCTTAAAACATTTGATTGACGCCATATTCTCAGAATTTCAAAATGGCAACTTTTATTTGATGAAACAAATATTTCACATATTTCAGAATGTCAGAGAAGATGAATTTGTAACTTTACTTGGAACGATCTCACTGCATGTGTCGTTATTTTACTTTTAATGAAAAATATGGATGTTGATACGTGGATTCAAAGGGTCAACATAATTAGCCAACATAATTAACATAATTAAGTTATTTGTTTCTCTGAAATGGTGAGGGAAAAATCCCTGGCCATTTAAGGATGTGTGCCTGGGGTTCACAATTAACTTGTTTAAGTGAAAATAATTACATTCGCTGACAAAATCAATTCTGTAATTCAGTTCATTGATCAAGCGATCTGTATTAAAAATAAACCAAAAAACTTGTTGCACGAATAGAAAAGGAGTGTCTTTATGAAAGTAAATAACTCAAAATTTCTGAAAAACTACTGTACACTGCTGTTCGAAGAACTGTAATGTATATTGTAGAATGTATCACTAAGAGCTTTCTTAGGATTATCCCAATTTCAGCTATGAAGGGCCTCCAGTGAAGAGAGCTCTGAGTCTTTCAATCAGTTAAATCTTGACATCCCGGTCTCAATATCCAGGGCAGGTGTTTCGAGACGCCACTAAAGCACTTTACCTCTTCATTGTTGCTCCTCAGTTTGCCTTTGGTTTTGTAAAATGCAAGCGCTCTACATCCTGCAAAATAAATTCACAAATGATGCACGCAAAATATTTACCAGAAAGGAAACTATTCCGTAACATTGTCAAGTCCATCCTTATAACATACATCTATATAGATGTATAAATTATTTCCTGGCAGACAACAGAAGGCTCATTATTGAGGCAAGGTGAACAAACTTGCAAATATTTTCAAAAAATACCTCACCAAGAGCTGCATCTCTGAGTAATATTTTACGACTAACTATTGTGTGATTGCTTTCCAAATGCTATACGTATGAGCCCCTAGTGGATTCATGGAGACAAGTTTGTCACTCCTAAACCCTTTACCACTGAAGTAGATTTTGTATTTATTTAGTCCCAGACAATCCAACTTGGGGATGGTTTTCCTGGGACAATAAAAATGCCTTTGCCTGTGACCTTGCTGCAGACTATCAGCCATCAGACGCAGTGGGCAGGCCTCATGGCCACTGGGAACCAGCCGTGTACACTATCATGTGATTTAGTCCCAGTGCGTCTCAAGTGAATGCACCTTCATGCAGCAGACTAGTGCCAGGTCACCAACAGCTGAGCCCACTTTTTGCCACACGGCTCTAAACCATGTCTGCCTGGCTCCCCTGTGCCCAGCCCCATCCCAGAGTTCACACTTCAATCATAATTTATGCTCTACTTCCAGGATACCATTTCAATATTTAACAATACTAAAATCATGGAGGAGTCAAGGAAGAGTGTTATAGTGTTATATGCGTTGTTATTGTGAAGGGTACCTACCAAACCAGCTTTGAAATTTTGCACTATTCTTCTGCCAAACACAGCACTGAAGAACCACGCCCATGTAGGGGCGTACTGCCACAGGTAGCAGAAGCCGAGGATTGGCTGGTCGGATATCCACATCTCCTTGGTCTGGTTGGCCATGCCCACTAGGATCCACCGCACACAGCGGCTCGTACTCATCTTGTGCTGCTGGTCCTGTCCTTGGGCCATCGTCTTAAGGAAGGAAACGGGTAGGAAACTATTACAAAGTCTTCGCGTGCAAGCTCTTTATTGGAAAATATTATTGGTACCAATTTTTTCCTGAAGGGTAATGTTCTATTTAAGCCCCTTATTCGGCCAATTTCACCATTTCTATATTTGGATTTTATTCAACTAAAATAACAAAATACAATAATCTTTTTTTATTTTAAATCCACACACAAATTGGGAATCATCAATATGCTAAATATATCGACTGCAAAATATTGTCGTCGTGGCACAGCCTCAAACCCCATTACATAACTACCTTGTCCACCTCTTCTGTGAAGCAATTGTCGACGATCTTCGACTGCACAGGCCCCGGACACACGGTGCTTATGAGTATGTTCGGATAGTCCGTCAGCTCAGAGCGAAGGCAGTTGAAGAAGCCCTGCAGACACAGTCAACAATTAATGGGAAGTGAGACAAAGCTGTGAATGAGAGCTCTGATCCCTCCAGCCCTCCCTGGGTCTGCCCCAGGTCTGTCCTGTTGGGTCTGGTTCACCTCTAAGAAAGAGGCTTTTTCGCAGAGGGGTCGGCTCCCTGGTCGAGACGACTACCGACTGATAAAACATACTGATGTCGGCTGCCATGTTGATTAGTGGTTATCAATATGGTCCCTCCCTAGTTGTAGGGCTGCTGTACAGGCAGACATGATCTTCTGCTTGCCTCCACAGTGGAGGTCTACCCCAAACCCGGGTCCAGTCAGTCTAGTACTTCAGTTTAAAAATGAGATTAAAAACGTCTTTACATGGGCTAACCAGAAGGGACAGAACAACATGAATCATCCAGCTCAATATTCACAACCCAAAATGCCACGTTCAGATACCTGGAGAGCATGTTTGCTGGCTGAATATCCCCCTCTCAGAGGAGCCCCGATGATGCCAGCCACGCTGCTAACAGTCACAACACTCCCTGTCCCTCGCTGCATCATGTGAGGCAGGACTTGCTTGGTAAGGGAGACTGTGCCCAGGAAGTTGAGCTCCATCAAGGCATCATAAACGTCATCGCTGGTCTCCAAGCACAGAGACCGCTGGCTACGGCCCCCGTTATTAATCAGGATATCTATCTGAAATTGTATACAGTAGAAAAACGAAGTTATGAGCGGAGTTATGACAACCTTTTTAAACTTATATTAAAAAAGAGATCAAGCTGTCAAGTGATCACCGATTGTGTGCAGAAGGATCACGAATTGCACGACAGCTTACATTGCCAAAGTGCTGGATAGCTGCGTTCGTTTTAGACTTGAAGGATTTTCTCTCCAGCAAATCCAGTTGAAGAACAAGAACATCCTCCTCTTGTAAATGTGAACACTCTTATATAATAACGGAGAATGATGTCAGTCATACATTGCATGCATCCTTGTGTTTGTGACTTGTGATAGGAAAATAGGCTGCAACAGGCTATTATAACAAAAAGGGAAAGGATTAAGGTTAGGTCTCTCACCCATACACCGTCGTTTCACTCTATTAAGCTCATCCACACGACGGGCCGAAAGAATGAGCCGAGAGCCGCACTTGGCCAGTTGATACGCCAATTCCTCTCCTATCCCACTGGATGCTCCAGTAATCCAGACCACCAACCCTTTTAATTCGGTTTCTGAGGATCATGTGTTCACACGTGTAGAGTCAAAACAAAGTGTTGGTTGTGGGTGTATTGGATCTCATTTAAGTATATAATTTACTGATGATGCAAATTCACTCCAGAAAATAACACAAGATTTTTTTTGGTTTTTATCAGTTCAATACGTTTACTACGTTGTAGTAAACGTTTGCTGTGCTACGTTAGTCATCACAAAATCAAAGGTATAACACAATAATAAACAACGCAATACAATATATAAAGTAAATTCAAATGGTGGGCAATGTTTATTGTTTAAATGTTTTAATGTCCATGAAATAAAACAAGATGTAACGTCAACTTATCATACCTGGTCTCCGGCCAAACATACGTGCCCAAAGTAAAGTGAAATCGGCATCAGCAAAAATGAAGCGCAAAGTTTGAATCAGTAAGTAAAGTGGGATAAAGTACCAGAGCGCCGATAGAATACAATAGTCCATTTTTAGCAAAGATAATACAGACTATCCTGCTTTTGAGGAATCAGTGCCCAAGTGGCGTGCCGTGACCTCTGACGACGTCACTTCCTGTTTATTAAGCTCCGATCTCCAGAGATCTCTCAAGAATACTGTTCACGTGTTCCAATAAATCGTCTACATTTATGTATGTGAAACACATTTATCACACACATCCAAAATCTTAATGAATTAGTCAGGCACATATTGATACTTTTTCCAAATAAGGGATTGGCAGATTGCTTTTACCCCAAATATAGAGTTGAATTTGAATATTCGAAATTATTAATGATTCAGGTTCTACTTTACTGTCCCCATCCAAGATATTTTCGTCTGATCTGTAATGTAAGCCTTAATAAAAAGCCATAATTAAATGACTTATGCCTTAAGGTATAAGATAAAAACAGGTACAGGTAAAAAAATATCGATTATATGGTAGGCCTTTATGTTTATTGTTACACTAATCCATCCATTTATCATCAACATACAGTGCGTTCTAAAACAATTTGAATTAAATAAACGTATTGTATCTAACCATGGTATGAAATGGGTTAAGGATAAAAGCCATATACAACACAAATTACGTAAAGATTAATGTGGATTTGACACATAACAATTTTGTGGTAGGTCCTACTTGTGTTTCTCAGACCTGTCATAATTATTAAATGTGTATATCATTGTCTAATGAACTGCAATGGAATTTACTGTTCGCAAAATGCAGTGAATGTGACATTCTTTAGGATTTAGGATTTTATTTGGATCCCCATTAGCTGATGCAGAAGACATCAGATACTCTTCCTGGGATCCACATACAACCTATAACAAACAAGAAATCAACATACAAGACAACAGATAAAATAGTAATAATAGTAAATAGTTAGTCACAAAAGTATAAGGGTTATGCATATATTATGGTGAAAACCTTTTCCTTTTGCCGTCAAATAAGTGCTCTGAAGAGATTTTAATGAGGAGCCCTGAGCTTTTTCAATAACTTGACAACATTATTTAGGTAAAAATAACCTTGATGTCGCCATCTCAATATCCAGGGATTCTGGGAACGCAACTAAACGATTTTCGAGAGTTGAACTGCATCTTGCTAAAATAAAAAACACAATTGTAGAAGTTTACGTTCTCAATTTTTTATATTTCTGTGAGGCCACCAGTCGTTTTGTCATGGTTCTTGCTATTCTTTAATTTTTTGTTGCTTTTTTATTATTTGTATCTAATTTTAGACGTGTAATTGTTGTATCAGTCGACGATTACCTTTGAGCTATGTTTTGGCCATAAGCATTTTAAGATTGGGTGTAATATGGGGGCCGTCAGAGTGGATGACCCTGGGAGAGGGCTGCTGCATGGCTCACGAAGGTGTCCGGAAGTAAACCCTTTTTATTAAGCCCTGTTACTATACACCAAACACATTGAGGTGGAACAACATCACATATCAACACTAATCCTTCCTTCCGTGGGTTTAATTGAAATTGCTGTATTGTTATCACGTAGCGTTGCCCGGACAACACAATACACGAAGACTGCAGATGCAGGGCTGCGAGCTCGGTGGGGATGATGTCATGTTTTGAAGTACGCAACCGGTAACATCCGGGGCTCTGGGTCTGCGCGTCCCCGTCAGCTAGCTAGCGGGCTGTCAAGCTGTCAAGTGGAGAGGCTGGGGCTAGCGTTCTGCTTCTCTCTGTTTGGCGACAACAGCTCCGGCCCAAAACTTGATCAGATAACCAGTCAGGCTATACCTTAAATTAACAGCCGAGATAAGTAATGCATCCCTGGCTCACACAGAACAGGGAGTTCCGCACTTTCACACATTACATGCACTGCATCTGAGAGACGTTTGCTAGCTAACTAGCCAGCTAGCTTAGCTATACCCTCATATCTTCGGTCAACCCTGGTTGGTATCTGCGACTAGTCGGGCCTCTTAACCGCCGCAATTTCCGTTGCTGCAATCCGATTGTTCGGATATTTGGTAAGTCATCCACTTGAATTAATTCGTATTTTTTCCGTATTATAAGTATCGGTGTGATGCCAGCCCTCCTCGGATAGCCTAAGCTAGCACTGAGCTAGCCCAGCAGGCCGCGACTCTCCTTGCCATTGGACTGAAAGGTGGAGAGGCCTCTTAAAGTTAGCCCGTCAGGGACAAGGGTCAAAGCCTCACAGCGAGTCGGTCTCGGTTTGGTTTGCTTCGTTATGTTCTCAAGGCAGTTATTATCTAAAATATCATTCGTGGTCTAAAATGAACCCATAAACCTTGTCCGTCGCACGTCCAGTTACTCAACTAGTTTTTAATGACCAACACTCCTCACAATTGTATTTGAGTTAACTAACCTGTCAGTGGATCAGAGTTCATGCACGTGTGCTAAACTTAAATGGGTGTTATCTGGTGATGCGTTTAGAATAACAATCGGTTCGGTTGCTAGTTATTCTCAATGCAAGTATATCATGCAAGGGTCAAAGGCCGTCTGCTTTAATAGTTAAGCTAGCAGTGTTCCAATATGTAGCCAAATATGAACACAACTCTTCTATTTTTAGACTGGAGCAGGGTGGCTGAACTGTGCTCCAAGATGCTAATCTTTTTACCATAAAAGGATGACTCAACTCTTATATGTTGTGCTCAATGTATTTCAGGAAATGGCATTATTGCCGATATAATTCTGTAATATAATCATGACTTCATGTAAGGCAACCTGTGGTAAATTGTCAGCTGTGTCGTGTATGTGTGTGTCATGCGTCAGTTTTTTCTGTTACTAAAGGTTGTTTCTTTCACGTTTTAATTGTTTTATAGGTTACAAAAAGGATATAATGGGGGCATTTTTGGACAAGCCAAAGATGGAAAAGCACAACGCTCACGGTAACGGCAACAGCCTGACCTACGGACTCAGCAGTATGCAGGGGTGGCGGGTGGAGATGGAGGACGCACACACAGCCGTCGTTGGCCTCGCCAACGGTCTGGATCTGTGGTCCTTCTTTGCTGTTTATGACGGGCACGCCGGCTCCCAGGTGGCCAAGTACTGCTGCGAGCACCTGCTGGAGCACATTACCAGCAATCCAGACTTCCAGAGCGCCCTTGACGAGAACCCCTCTGTGGAGAGTGTGAAAAACGGCATCCGAACCGGCTTCCTGCAGATCGACGAGCACATGAGGTCCATCTCGGAGAAAAAGAATGGCGTGGACCGCAGCGGCTCGACCGCTGTGGGAGTGATGATATCCCCGGGCCACGTCTACTTCATCAACTGCGGAGACTCTCGGGGGCTCCTCAGTCGGGGAGGAGCGGTGCACTTCTTCACGCAGGATCACAAGCCCAGCAACCCCCTGGAGAAGGAGCGCATCCAGAACGCCGGCGGCTCGGTCATGATCCAGCGAGTGAACGGGTCCTTGGCGGTGTCCCGGGCGCTGGGAGACTTCGACTACAAGTGTGTGCACGGGAAGGGTCCGACGGAGCAGCTGGTCTCACCGGAGCCTGAGGTGTACGCCATAGAGCGGTGCGAGGGCGACGACGAGTTCATTGTGCTGGCGTGCGACGGCATCTGGGATGTCATGGCCAACGAGGAACTTTGCGAGTTTGTCAGATCCCGGCTAGAGGTCACCGACGACCTTGAGAGAGTCTGCAATGAAATCGTTGACACCTGCTTGTACAAGGTATTGTGGACCCCCAACCTAACAAAATAAAAAAAAAAGGCTTTTATGAAACCCCACATTCAACTGTCTGAAAAACCTTGAATCTTACTTTGCTTCCCCCCCCCCCCATATTTTCTTTTTTTCCAACAGGGAAGTCGGGACAATATGAGTGTGGTTCTGATCTGCTTCCCAGGGGCTCCGAAGGTGTCTCCGGAAGCAGTTAAAAGGGAGATGGACCTGGATAAATACCTGGAGAATAGAGTAGAAGGCAAGTGTTTTGTGTAACCTTGTTAGCTTTTACAAAAAAAATTGTTTTCACTATATCTTCGTCCATATTTTGCAAAACTACATTCAGCACAGTTCAATTCACCATTAGCAATGTGGTGTCCTTCTGTGGCTCCATGGGAGGCTGACCTTACGTAGTTGGAATAGAACAGAATGCCAACCGCTCTGCTGAATAGAATAATAGACACTTTCAGACACTTTTCAGGTTGGTTTCCTCCATTGGTTTACCGTGATTAGTTCAGCCCGTGTTTAAAGGTGATAGTCAGTACTTTTCTTTAATATAAAGAGGTCTGCAAAGGTTTGCATAAATAGTCTCTGCAGACACTGCTGAATGCATGTCTGGAGTTAATATTTATTCTGTCCTTTGTTTGTGTTTTCGTACAGAGATCATCAAGAAGCAGGGTGACGAGGGGGTCCCGGACTTGGTGCATGTGATGCGGACGCTGGCGTCGGAGAGCATCCCTAACCTTCCCCCGGGAGGAGAGCTGGCCAGCAAGTAAGTTAACGGGGGTCATCAAAGGACTCCACCTTGCGTGGGCAAGGGGAAAGCCACTGGCTTATTGAGCAGCAGAACATGTATCGCTGTTGATTGTTCTGAGGGTAATTGTGTTTTTCCTTCCAGACGAAGTGTGGTGGAAGCAATGTACATCAAGCTGAACCCCTACCGAAGTGATGACACAGTAAGTATCCCAGCCTCTCCATGACTCACTCCCCTGTTGGGAACGTCTTGTTTGACTGCATGATGTTGATGCGTGGCCTGTACACTTGAGATCCGCGTGGCATGCATGCCTTTGTGACGGTACAGTAAGGACAGTACTGAAATGGAGAGAAACGGTCCACTAGATGTTCAAGTGTTCTACATTGCAATATTGCTTTATTCAATTCTCTCTACTCACGGTTAAATAAGATAAGCCCAGTACACCTCAATATTAAAAAATGTCATACATTTGCAGGCATAAAAAAAGGTGAATTGTGTAAACATGGTGCGCAGAGAGAAGGCATTTTCAAGTTTGTATTGAACAAATTATATTCTTTATACATTTTTCAAAAGAAAACGAGAGGGGTATTTAAATTATTTTCTTAGAGATGTTAATTGTTATAACTACAACAAAATGAAGGCCAGAATCTTTTCATCACAACCGAGAGTCAATTACATTCCTGGTTCTAGCTACACAACGTCATGGATGTTTTGGAAAAATAAATCTGTACTACAATGCAAGTACTACACCATACCGTAAACATATTTTGCATATATATAATAATAGTTCTAAGTCCCATAAGGTAAGCATCAAATGCCATATTATCGGTGTGATAGCGTTAATGGCATTGATACATTGGCAGATTTAAAATATAGCCAAATAGACTTTGATAAGTCATTATTCTCCATTAACTTGTGCGGCCCCCTGCATCGGGCCCCCTCAGTACAGCTGCATCGGGCCCTCTCTAAAACCTAGGTCGATCGCATTCCTATTCATTCATTACCATTAATTGTATGCTCACTGTAATCAGACGTGAGGTATCTTCTGACTAGTCCTTAAGAGTTTGCACCTTTGTGCTAAATCAAGGAGATAACAAGAATATCCAACTGGACATTATTCTGCTTAGCCACTTGTCCTGGACATTAAATCACAGATTTTGTGGTTGCTCGACTGAGCAAGTATAATAAAGTACTATATAGTATTATATCGTAGTATACAGTAATGTTTGGTATACTCTCCTAAAATACTATATGGTGAGGTATCCTATGGATATCCGGTTCCAATGCCAAACGCTTTTGCTTTGATATGGTCAATTTGATGTAATAGAATAAACACTTCTGCAAAAAGGGTATTCTTTAAAAAAAAAAAAAAGTGAGCCTTTGCCAATGGTTACCTGTTAGCAAGCAAAAGGATTGGTCACCATGTGTCACCATTCTTCAAATGCCCACACAAATTATCCCTGGTCGCTCACACACTGCATATACCGCCTCAACCTTCAGTTGGTCCCTGATGTTATAACACGGAGCCTTTCACTGCTTATTCTCAATCCCACAGAAAATATGCAAACCAGAAATTCCTCCACTATAGCGGCAAAAACACTTTCTGCAAGCAAATATTTGCTTAGAACTGCAGTATACAATTCACCTTTGTCTGTCTTGCTACAGTATTTTTAATTATATGTTGTTTTAGTCAATGGGTAAATTGTTCAGTGATGCAGAGTATGCAGGTAGCGTGTGTGCGTGCGTGCGTGCGTGCGTGCGTGCGTGCGTGCGTGCGTGCGTGCGTGCGTGCGTGCGTGCGTGCGTG
>JAOPUD010000131.1:9467770-9477944 GCA_027122715.1 Trisopterus minutus
CCCCCTAACGCCTCCCTCCCTCCGGTCTCCATTGCACTCTCCATTTCCTCCCTCCCACATCGCGCTGGCCGCCTGAGGTCAGTTTGCCACGGAGAACGCGCGCTCTTCTCACACGGCTGAGGTTGATTCAATAATTGGTGTGTACAAACAACCTTATCGGGTAAAAGGGAGCGGACATCTCACGCCCCACCCCCACCCCCACCCCCACACACTGACAGCATGTATGGACGCGCCCCTCCCCCACTGGCATGAGCTGGGTTACACAAGCCCCGGCCCTGGGAAACCCCGGACCGGGTCGTTACCCTGAATTAGGCTGAATTAGGCCACCAAACGAGGCGGCCCCGTTAACCCCCAGAACCACTCATTAGCGACGGCACCTCGCTGTGGCCCCTGCACCAGGGCCCTCTCTCACCGCCACCCAATCACCGCCCCACCCCACCCCAGTTGGGCGGGGTTCAGCCGCGGAACAGGTCGATCCAGGGCCGTGTAAGGGGTCCGTAAACCCCCTTGCGTTGACGTGGAACCATTACTACGCCTTCAGTTTGATTACTCTTGTCTGCGGGAGTCCCGACCGCACCGATGAGATGTTAGACTGCAGCGATAAAAGCTAGTGTTTGAATATGGACAGATCAGCTTTGAGACCTCCTCATGGCTCTCTTCTTACCACCTGGCGGGTTGTACCACTGTGTGGAGCTCATTTCTTGTATGTTTCAAATGGAGTACCGATTGAGATTAAACATGATGCAAACAAATTGTCGCCACAAACCGTCTCCTCGTTTTCTTCCTGCCATGGTAACTCAAACCGTGCGTTCCCACGCCTGATGACAACATTTGAAGTTAAGCATTTTCTTTGTGATACATCTGGAGCTGTTCCTTTCCTTGACCTCATGAGGCATGCTGTCGGGTCCACGTTGTGCTTGTCTGACCCCCCAACCCGACCGTCCACCTGCATCTTCCTGCATCATCCTCCTCATTGTCATGGATACAACATCACACAGTTGTTTCATTCATGATGTCCATCATGTCTCGGTCCTCGTGCACGAACTCCGTTAGCATGCCATCATTGTGTGACCTTTGACCCCTCCAGACTGCATGCTTCCACTGTAGTTGCCCTTTGACCCCTCATACAACACTCTCTCCTCCTCAGGACAAAGACATCCTCTTCTTCCGGGGTTTCAGCTAAAACAGGGGCTTGTCATTGGATGCCAGCCTTGGCATTTGCACATTGTCATCACACTCATCCCCGGCTCACTATCGGTCACCCCCAGCTGTCATTTTCATTCTTTGTCTGTGGGTCTTTTTATCCGTTCACCTCGATTGCCTTACCGTGTATGATCAAGTGGAATGTCACCCATTCTTCACCTTATTTAATTGAATCTTTGTGTACATACTTCGTGAATGTCACATCGCAAATCACATCACAACAAACTACCGTGAGGTGCAGTGATAATGGCGGCAGTGATAAGGTGCAGTGATAATGACAGCTATCATCACATGTTTGTTCGCCCTCGTTTATCTTTGTTAATCCAAGCGCACATATTGGTGCTACACAGTTGCTCTCTACAGCTATGAGTGTGCATCTGTACCCCCTGTATGAGATGAAGAACATTATTGTAGATGACTTATGATTCTAACGACCACATCTCTGATGCATTCATGAGACATTCAGTTTTAAAAGGAGCTCAATGGTACTTAAGACATGTTGCTGGATAGCTTACGCTCCCGTCATATTTATTTAGCAGCATAATTCATACACGACTCAGAAAAAAGTCCAACTTCAGAAAGCAGTGAACGTTTCCCTTCAAATCCTTTATCTGTAGAAAGTTCATGCATTGAAAGTATTTGGGTTCTTTATATTGCTGTGTTTCTGAGAGTGAAGGTTTTGAGCTCACCCAATTGAGACACTTTACATTACTGTGTTTGTGGTCTTACATGGTCATATTTCACAAGAATTCTCTACACTTTAGGCATAAAAAAAATCTGCCTGAATAAACAGGAGGCAGTTTTTTGTGAATTTACAACCTTTGCGATTTTTTTCCCCTATTTCCTTGTTTACTCTCATTCCCCGGCTACTCAGACGTGGCCTTTACCTTGCGCTCTGACACAATATACTCTTGGACTGAAAGGACAAAGTGCCATCAACATCTCAGAGCTTTGAAGGCTCAGGCATCTCTCTTCTGCCTGTGCTGAGCTGAATATCCACTGTGTGCATTTATGACGGACAAAGGGCTCCATATCCACAGGTTATGTACACGACTGGCTACTGTATGCAGATATGGCCATTATGAAACTATTTCCAATCTTATCCCATTCTGAATGGATTCTCGAGAATGGAGACCTTAAAGCTTGGCCGTTCAAGGACTGCAGCGCTCTTTTCACTACGTTTGGCTCAATGGGAGCCACTCATTTCCATTTATTTCCTCCCGTTACTTTGACAGACTATTTGCAATGCATTTATTATTATTCTGACCTTGCCACCAAGGCTTGGTTACGATAATAGATGATGGTAAACACTGGTGCTAATCTATGCCGCTCGCTTTGAGCCTGCCCACGCCTGTCTCTTTATGGATCAGCTTCAGCCGACGCAGCTTAGGGTTACCTCGTACACCTTAAAATGTGCCTCCTTTGTTTCTCCCACATTTAAGTGCTTAACTTTCAGCGATGACTTCCAGATGAATGTAAAGGTCCAATCTCTTTCAGTTGATCATTCCCAGTGAAAGAGATTTGCTGTGTATGGCTGTGCAACCAGAGTTTGTTCAACATCTTCCTCTTTGGGTTCCATGAATAAAGAAACCATTAACTGTTGATCCACCAGTGTATTCTGTTTTGTTAAAAAATGGTTCCTGTTTTGATAGGTTTGTGTTCAAATTAATAAATTGTACAAATGTACAATCTTCCTTCCTGTTTGGTTAAGTCGCTGCTGTCGAAGTTCTGATGGGGCCATGATAATACTGCAAATCACTGTGTCAACGAGTGCTACTCTCTCTTTTATAATGTTCACTTGATCTGCTCAAAAAGTAGTTCTGACGCATTCAGTCACAAAATCCTCATCATCCATCCTCATAACACCCCTAAGAACCTATCAGCGTTTACAACATGTTCTCTTTGCATTCGATTTTGCATGATTTTAGTTGTAGGGAGTTTTTTGTTTGTTTTTAGGGGATTTAGTTTCAAGGACTAATAAAAAATGTAAAACTATAAAATCCTAATAATAATATTCAATAGTCTGCCTCTTCACCAGTGAAAAGGCAACAGCTGAGTATTGTTGTTATTTCTTAAAAGTCTTCTATCTAGGGAAAGGTCTGAGACGCCAGGCAGTAACCCCTGGCAGTAAGCAATCTGCAATTATTTTGGAAAGCGTTTACTCCCTTTTATGTTAGGGAATTGTTTAAATTGTTTTTCCCAGAACATTGACGGAACTGTGTTATTAAGGTTTCTATGAACACTAGGCCTGATTCTTTTTTCTCCACCTAATTGCCTGAAGGGAATATCGCACACATCTCCCACACAAACGGCAATTTAAAAGCAATTGAAAGTCATTTTGGAGCCAAACAATGGCAAAACAACAGCTCCAAGACAATGAGGTGTTGTTGTGCAGCAGTGTTGTTATTATACAGAGCAAACCAACAGGCTTGTTGGTCAACAACAACAAGCTTTGCAGTTTTAACTATAATAGCTATAGTCAATTGTACAAACCACAGCTTCAACCAGACAATGAATAATTTTTTGGCATGATTTCCGTTGCAGTGGAGAAAGGTAATGCACAGTTTTTAATCTATTTTAAAGATATTATGATGAGTGGCTGGCTGCGCGGATGTTATATGGGCAGCAAGGCCGTTTAATAGAGCGTAAGATAATGTGTGTAGCAGCAGATTAAGCAGTCTCATCAGGCGGTGCAGAGAAAGGTTCACTTGATATGCTGATATACTGGGATTTTATACACATGGTAAGACTTATTCCGAGTATAGATTCCTCGAAATAGCCCACCTTGTGCTCTACACAAAATACAAAATATATATCAAATACAACATCCACAGGAATTCAATACAGAACTATGAGAAAGAAAAGCATTTTCACTTCGAGTCATTGTTCTGTGCTGACATCCCGAAGGGCACTTAGCGGAACGCTCAGAGCAGAACGCTCTGAACAGAACGCTCTGCTCTGAGCAGGACGCTCTGCACTGAACGGGACGCTCTGCGTCGAACGGGACGCTCTGCGTCGAGCGGTACCGTCTGCGTCGAGCGGTACCCTCTGCGTCAAGCTGAGCTGGAGAAGATATCTGCCATGCTTTTGCATGCAGCCACACCAGCCACTGACACGCTCCACAACGGATGGAGGGGCATTGTACCGTTGACCTTGTGCAAACGGCCCCTGGAGGCCAGGGGACAAAGTGTCATCATGCATGTTTGCCTGAATATTAATCTTGCTATTCTGGTAAAGTGGTGCATTCGACAGGTTTCCACGGTAGCCACGGTGATCAACAACGCGTGAGACATTAGAAGTATTGTTCCCATCGAGGGTGAATGCTGTGTGTGTTGCTGCGTATGAGGAGTGTGGCTGGAGTCCCACACCATTAGTCCTCCCCACTCATGCACCGTTCCTCCATTTTCTTTTTTTTTCTGTCCCTCCCAAGGCCCACTCTGATTCCGCTGCCCCCCCCCCCCCAAACAGGAAATCCCGTTTTCACTTTTTTTTCTTTCTTACTGTTACATGAAAAGAGCGTTTCTATTGCCGTTTTCAATCTTAAAAAGCAGTTTACTTGTAACTTCCTCGCCAGTTATTCAAAGACATGCTACTTCCCCCGGCCGTGCAGGTGTGGGAGGGATTTTCTTTTAGGTTTGCAGGCGACTGTGAGCGAGAACAAAAGTGGTCACTATTCAGCCTCTAAGGGACGACTTCCTGCCAGCCGTCCAGTGAAGGAAGCACAGAGAAGCCACCATTAAGGACAGCAAGTTGTGGAGCATAAAGGAACTTGGTGTAGGAATATAGAAAGCCTGTATTCTCCTTTCTCTGGGTCGTTTTACTGTAATGAGCAGACGATATTCACCCTGGAATCTCGTAGGCATGAAAGGTCAAGACGGACTCCAGTGAAAACGGTTTGCATTCACATGCTTTTGTCTGTTCTTGTATGTTACAAATCCTTTGATTTAACAGAATTTTTGCATAATTCGTCAAGGGGACATGCTTCAACAAGCGTTGCAGAGCTCAAGGGAACTGATATGTTTTTCATTTAGAAAACCAAAAGGCTGAAATGGAAAAAATATCATATTTACATTTTTTTTATTATTATTATTATTTGTTTTTGTGACCTTGGCTTCGTTGCCCTAATTGACTAATTCTTAATTATGTCATCTGATATTTTACCTAAAGGCCTACCTTAGATTTGGGCGTGGCTTTGGCAAGCCACGCTGCCTTTTCCCAAACCCTTTGGAGGTTTCCGGAAACTGAAAAGGTATTTTATCAAGAGTAGCCTTGGTATTTTAGTTGTCTAGGTTTGTAAGATATCAAAGGTGACAAAGGAAGCACTACTTTAAACAAGCCGGCGCTGTCTTTCTTACGGACTATTTCAGACTAGATGATTTTATGATTACAAAACTAGTTCAAGAGGGAATTTAAAACCAAATTATTTGTCCAGTCAACAAGTGTGTCTTAAAGTTTGTACAGATGAGGCCCTGTATTGAACGATGAATTTGTGTAATTTTCGGATATTATGTGTCAATCTGTGTGTAATGTTTTCATTGCGTGTGAAGCTAGTGTAACCCTCGGCCATTTCTCATAAAACCAACGGTAAGGACATCTCGTTAAACAGTCTATTTATTTACGATAATCAAGGCATATGTAATAGGCCTTCATTCAAACAGATATTCTGTTTTTCCCCGCAATTCAGCTTAATGTGACAGTAGGGGACCACTGCTCTTGTAAAGTCCATTCATGGGTCTAGAACGTTGCCTCCTCGAGTATCTTTAGCCCACATTGTCTGTCAAAAGAAGCCCACCGAAAATAGGTCGTGGGTGGTCCCACTCTCAGGACACTCCGAGGTTCTTGATTTACTGCTCCCGGTTCAACTGCAGCCAATTAACGGGGAAACTCCCCGAAAGGATCCCGCCGGGGACCCTGGAGAGGCCCGAGGAGGTCTACACCCCACCCCCCTGGTTTATTAAAATATATCTGAGCTTGAACCACATCCAGGTAGGATCATAAATATTAAGACCCAGAGCCCCCCTGCTGTGGGCTGTTAGGGCTTTAAAACCACGGCTGGTCTGTGGCGTTCACCCAGGCCTATTCACGCTTTGTCGTACTCCAGTCAGTGGATAATTGTAATAG
Organism: Trisopterus minutus; assembly: GCA_027122715.1. Taxonomy (NCBI): domain Eukaryota; kingdom Metazoa; phylum Chordata; class Actinopteri; order Gadiformes; family Gadidae; genus Trisopterus; species Trisopterus minutus. The sequence goes on from JAOPUD010000131.1 coordinate 9,474,095, forward strand.
TTTGACACACTACTGCATCGCCCTTAATCATTTTTATGAAAAGGTGTAGCCTACTAATGATGCGAATCACAATCTCAAAACAGCTTTTGACACGTAAAGTAGGACTGTGTATTTTCTGTGGTAAGGAGGGGTAGGTTTTTGCTTGGAACAATCCAACATTGCAACCGGGAAAGGATGACAATAGCGTTATAATACAGCCTATTTTATTCCAGACAAATACATATGCAAATAAATAACGTGTTAAATTCGTGTGGTGGTGATTTTTTATTCGCTGTAAAAGATAAGTAAAATATAATTATATTATACCCCTACATCGGAACTTCGTGGACTGCTCTGTAGACCAGCGTCTGTTTATTTTTTTACTTTGCAGAGTCCGGTATGCACTTCCGTTGATTAATTAATATATTTTAATAATATATATATATAGTCTCATATACAGTTTCATCATATTAACATACGTAATTTATATCTATTGATGAGATTTATAGATGAGACTATAACTACATAAGTAGGTTAGGGATACATATTTACATATATTGAAGCACTGTATGTTAAACTGCTATGCCAACTGCTCTGAGGTTTAGTTCATCTTTAGTTGTATTCTTAATATCTGGGTTTGGTCGTGTAGGCCTCATTCTCGAACTATCCTGTTTTTTTATTGTCATAATTGTTGCCGCCATGACACCTGAAACCCGAGGGGATTATAAAGGTTTATCTCAGATTTTAGACAAATAGATGGGAAGTTATGGCCTAGTTAGACTCGTAGATGATGGATCGATGATAGACAGGCCTACTTAATGTCTACTCAATGTTAACTGGCTTTTCAATGCATCATGGCCATGGCCTGTTCCCCATATTCATGCTGTTATTAACATATTGTGGGTCCCCTCCACTCTTGCTATGAACCTTTTCTCATATGTATGGCATTCGACACAGGGGGTTGATACAAAGTAAGTCTTATCTTATTCAATCACTCAAAACACCTACTATTGGAAAATCCGTAACTGAGTGTTTTGTCAACCTAAAGATTTATAATAAGACATTTTTATAAAAGCAAGTGAAGAGCTTATTTGTGTTTCTGGACATGCAGCAAAAGACTGCTTTTCTGAGCCCTCATTTACAGTACCAGAAGTATTTTAGTCTTGAACTCACCACAGTTCATCAACTTTCATTCACTGGGGTTGGTATTCCCAGTTGGTAGAGTTGCACTACTTCTTTTCCTGGTACTTTAACGAGGCCCTAATTGTTTTCCAACCCTTGACCAATTGAAAGTGAAACCGTCTGAAGTAACGGGGGTCCGTGCTGCTGGGGGGGGGGGGTTGCCCTCGTTGGGGAGGGGTCAGAGGTGCAGTGACACCACCCTCGCTCAAGACATAATCTGTGTAATTGGTGTCAGGGTCGGGGGGGGGCACATGGGGAACGTCTCCCACCCACAGACGGATCCACTCACTTGTTGACACTTTCACGAAACAAATGAAACGCTACAGGGCCTGTTGAGCCCTTCAGCCACTCAAGTGCAACACAATCCACCGACTTTGAGCCAATCACAGACCACGGTTGACCCCACCGATAACTTCTTTCTCTCTTTCTGTTTTCCACCTGTTCTCCTCTCAAGAAGCTCAGTGATTTAGAAGACCGAGAGCAACCAGAACATCAACTTCACGTTGGATGATTAGGCCCACAGCTGCTTGGAAAGAGGGGCATCTCTAGTCCTGCAACCAACTGTTGGTTCTCAGCGTGAAGCTCTATGTCCATGGGTCAAAGGTTGCATGCAATTTGTACACACGGGTTACCCTGATATTGGGTGAAGTAAAGTTGCAATGTGGGACATTTCAAGCTTGTAGCTTAAAATAACCTGGAAATATCTGTAGTCAATGCTGATGATAGTGTTTTAAATAATGTTATCAATAAAATCACATGTTATTACTGATCAATTCTACAATTAAAAATTGCCGGCCAGCCCGTACCTCTCCCTCTGTTTACCTTACTATGGACACTCCAAAACCCTGCCCACTCACCCTCAACCCCGCCCATTCACCCTTAACCACTCCCACTCCCAATCCCACTCCCTCTCACGCCACCCAGCCAGCCCAGCCACGGAGGTTCACGTCACCCAGCTGCACGGCGAGTGAGAGCGGACATAACTGTTATTGAGGTTTACAAACGTGGAGGGATATCACACGTCGTGACTTAAAGTTATGTTTTTGTGTTCAAGAGTTAAAATAACTCTGTGCCAGTGCGTGGAGACCGGGGGAGGGGGGGGCAGCCCCCTGCTCACGAGTGCCTGATGCCCTCGTGAGTTGTGCGCGTGATGAAAGCCGCAAAGATGTGTGTTTCCTCCGAAGTGAAGCCCAAAGGGGGGGGGGTCAGTGAGTCCGCCCCCAGCCTGAATGGCACATCCAGAGGAACCTGACTATACACAGAGGGAATCTGAACGCCAGCGGGCAGAGGTCAGCCCTGCCTGCATTACGGGGTTCGCCTTCCTCCCTCACCTGTGACTCCACATGGCCTTGCTCGCTTTCAGAAGCCAGAGCTTTAGGAGGACGAAGACGGGAGTGGCGGGGGGGCGCGTCCTAAACCAATTAAATCGCTGAATAGCTATCCATATAAAGCAAGGGGGGTGGGGAGAGGAACCTTGAGGAATTCAAAGGCACATTAGCTTCTGACAAATCGTTTGTTACATCAAATACACATGGATGTAAAAATTGCTGACCCCTTTGAGCAGGAAAAAAAATTTTTTTTCATGAGATTCAAACTTCTGTCATGCTCAGTGCAACTGTAAAGCGCAGAACACTTTTACATTTGTTTTGGAAAATGTTTTTTAACATGAATTCTTTCCTTTCGCAGCCAGTAGATGCACATGAATGCCGCAGGACAGCGTAGGCCTCTGTCATAGAGAGAGAACGCACCGATGAGCGGGAGAAGTACAGGTTAATAACACAGAAATAGAGGGCTGGAGAGTACAAATACTCAGTGGCTGTGAATGTGTCCATTGAAGCCCCTTTTTCTTTTGCTGCTACCCAAATGCTCCTGCTAATGGTCTGTTAATACCAAGTAGCACCAGGAATGCTACCTTCTCAAAGCTTCCCAAGGCAGTGGCGTGTGTGTGTGTGTCTGTGTGTGTGTTTTTGTGTGTGTGTGTGTGTGTGCGCGTGTGTGCGTGCCTCCCTGACGCGATCCGTTCTGCGGGGTGGGGTCGGGGAGGGCGGGTACACTACCATTCTCATCCGTCCTGTAATGAACAGGCACCACATATTTATGTTGCTGCCGGTGAGCACTTGAAACACAAGAGGGGTTACGGCGGAGAGTGGGTAGGTGTTTGGACCATTTTCAATATTTCCCCCCCGGCGCCCCAAAGGCCAGGCGGGGCGGTCCGTCCTTTACAATCATCAGGTGACCAGAAGGAAAATAGTGTGGCCTTAACAAGCCCGCATTAAAAAAGAACATCATTTTCATTATGCAGTCAAACACAATTACAAGCAAATGTTTTCTCTGTGGCGCTGCCCCTGCTTTCACGCCCTTTGTCCCAGGGCCCTTAGTGCGCTCGGAGAAAGGCCCCGCTGGTCAATAGGCAGCTGAGTGGCGTGTTCCGCGGGGGCCCACATCCTTAGCCCCCCGGTGCAGAATGCGTTTTGTTACAAGAGCAGCCATACATTCTGAGCAGATTTGTTGAATTAGGAAGCCCAGCGGGGCGGGGGGAGGCAGGGGGGTAAGTGATGGGGAGGACTTGTTGCTAGGTGACTGACATACAACGCCAGGATGCCAGTCTTCAGGGGCTTGCTGCTTCTATATTGGGTTTTTTTGTGGTGAGGGGGGGGGATTTTTTTCTAACTCGTTAGTTCAGCTGACC
>JAOPUD010000131.1:9515364-9525885 GCA_027122715.1 Trisopterus minutus
GGTGCCCCAACAGCGAGCTCAGACAAACAGCGTCTGTTTATTTGGGTCATCAGTTGGATCACAGTTTCCCAACCCTTCCTATCCCACGGCTGCAGGTAGAGTTTCGTCCTGGCCTGACTCACCACATGGATTTGGCAACCGAAAACAAGCAATGAAAATTAAAACCGTTTTTGTTTTTTAATTTTCCCCCAATAATTCAGTTTTAAATGCGTTTTTATTACCATTGTCACTTTAGCGATGGAGAAATTCGGCCCATTTGTGTGCAGTATCCTGCTTTTAGTTCAAGAAAAAGCATAAAAACAAAAAACTGTAACGTACATGTTATATAAAAATATGAAGGTACAGCATAAAACAACATCAAATTCCATATTATTACAAGGGCCACTTTGGTTCCTCTGCGGGTCCGGCTCACTCTCTCCAGCTAATCCCAGGTTTAGTGGCCTGCCCCTGGGGAGCCGTGTTGGGTGGATCGCCTGAATCATGGAGGATCCCCCAAGTCATTTAAACTGTTCAGCCTCGCTCTGGCCGCGGATCCAGTGTCTGTGACTGACAGCACCTCATTTTCGCCTGTTTGGAAGTATGCATGTCTGTGCCTGTGTACGTGTGTCTGTGTGTGTGTGCGTGTGTGCCTGCATGCTTATATGTTTCTGGCGTGTGTGTGTGTGTGTGTGCGCGCGCCTATATGTTTCTTGTGTGTGTGTGTGTGTGTGTGTGTGTGTGTGTGTGTGTGTGTGTGTGTGTTATTGTGCGAGTGTGTGGTGGGTGGTTGGGGTGTTGTTCAGCATTAGGCCGACTGGAAACGACTGGACAGGACTGAGCTCCAGACCCCCCACCCATAAGATGTCTACCTCTGGAAATCTCATTGCTGTTTATTTGAATTACGGGGGCTGAGAGGAGAGGAGGAGAGCTAATGAACTCCAGGCCTCTAGGCATGTGCAAGTGATCAGAAAACAGCACTGGGCTCGCTGGATTACTGGCTGCCAGCCGCCCTCCCATCACAGAAACATTTGGCTACATGGCCTCTTAAATGCAGGGAGGACATATGTGTATTGTGTGTCGTAAACTTTGATGCATTGCAGATATATTGAATAACCGAAACCATAAAAATATAAATAAAGTGCCATGTGATACAGATGATAATGCACTTCTGAGAAAAAAGAAATATGTAGTTTTCATATTTTTATAAATATAAACTTTTATTGCAGTATTGACATTTAGAAAAATACATTCACATCATTTCAGATAAACAAAAATTCCAAACTAAGGTTTAAAAAAGGGGAGAAATGACAAATGGATTTCCAGTATTTCCCTGTGGCTCTTTTTCTGTAAGGATTTCAAAGTAATGCTTCTCATAAATCTTAACAAACTTCTAATTAATTTGGAGATATTGTAACTGAGTAGTAAATTTGACATAATTACATGGATTGTTCATTCTTTTCTTGTACATTTCTATATATGTACAAATAGCAATATTTTTTATTAAGGGTTCAGATTAATTGCAGCTATAATAACACTTCTCTCTAAAAATTGTTTGGGCTTTAATAATAAACTCATGACCGCATTATTATCTGAGCGATAATTAATTTTAAAAGTTTGTTGAGACTTAACATGATATTACTGCATTAGTACAGTCCTTCAACCAACCAGGAAGAGAGTTTCCTCCCCACTCAGTAACAGGAACACAGTACGGATGAGTCAGAGCTACATATGTTGGCCATAGGGTTGAAATGTTCTCTTATGGTTATGTATTTAAGTACTTTCAGAAGCACTGGACAACTTTGACAAATGGGGTTCACATTCTCACGTCTATCCCTGGCAGCCCAGAAATGTGCCTGTGGAGAAATAGCTCGAGTCTCCAGAGCTGTGATGTCATTCCCTTTACTTCCATCCAGGGCCGATCACAACATTTGCATACAAATAATAATTAAAAAAAGAACAAAGGCACGAATATTTCACGACATCATTGTGATGTTTTTTTTTGCAAAGGGACATGTGTAGAGTCAGAGGATACAACAGCCACACACACTTAGTTGGGTCTCCTCAAACAGCACTGCTGCTCACTCTAGTGCCGTACACGTCCCTAGAGACACCGCAGATCGCTTTGGGCTATTTGGAAAAATATCTTTTATGTTTTATTAACAGTTTGAGAGGCACAGCAAAATGTAACATGACAGCTTTGTCAAACCTAGATAACACACTTTGAGCTGCAGGATTATAAACAATACACGGTGAACAAGCGATCAAATGCTAGTCTGACCTTTTGATCACATTACATTTCTTGGTCTCGCCAGTTACTCTTTGGATCTTGAAATGAGATTCAACGAGTTCAATTGCATACATTGGTTAGGGTGTTTGTTTGAGCCGCCTAGCACAATAGAGGAGCTTCTTAAAACAACATACAGTCCCAATCGGTTCAAGTGTCGTCATGGTGGAGTGAACACCAAAACAGAACGATGCAACAGGACATTCTGTGTTGCTGAAAGGCACATTCATGTTAGTTTGTTGTTTTTTATCACCGTTAACATCAACACACAATTGATTCTTTCCCAGGTGATTCCAAAAGGAACAAAAAGGTTGGGTTGCCAGTGACTGGAGGAGTTAAGTATTCGAGGTGCTCACTGAGGTAAGACATTGCACAGATCAACAGCATTTTGTGCTAATGCGAGACCTATTACCGTGTGTGTGTGCAGCCCTTTGGTAAAGCTGTAGTGGTTTAAGCGACTATTTTCATTGAGATGCTTTCACTCTTCCCCCTTCCGAATGACCTTTATGGTTTGACCCGCGTGACGCATTTAGTTTGGAGCTACAACCCGGTCACATGACTCGGGGCGCTCCAACACCTGCTCCGGCACATCACGTCCACTCAACAGGAAGGAGCAGGTGTTGTCTATAAAAATGCACATTTAAAACGAGGCTCAACTTCACGGCGCGAGTAACAGTTGTAACGTTGTGTTTTATGGCTAGAGCTTGAAAAACAATCTAGAGACGAGATAAGAGGCGACACATGACGGGGTTCACAGTGTGAACCAAATGTGCTCGTGTGTACGCAGCGCATCGCAAGAGTCCAATGAACACGATGCCTGCAAATAATTTAACATTTCAAGGAAATGAATGGTAAAAAAAAAAACACACGCACACACACACACACACACACACGCACGCAAACACGCACACACACACACACACACACACAAAAGTAAAAAGATTCACAATTTCACGGACGGACGGACGGACGTACGGACGGACTCGGGGGCCCTAAAGGTTGCCCATGTCCCCGTCCATTTGCACTGTCTGTAGCTTGGCCAGCTCCTTCCCCTCCACCGCCTCCATCTCCCCGCACATGGCCCGCACCATGTCGCTCACCCCGCGCACGCCGTCCCCCTTGCCCTCCGACAGGCTCATGTAGCCGCTGTTCATGGTGGAGGCCAGCAGGTGGGCGGCGCCCGACGGGTACTCTGAGTGGGGCTGCAGGTGGTGCCCGTCGGGGTCCGTCTGGGCCATGAGGGGGGTGCTGACCGTGAGGGTGGTGTACACCTCCGGCTCGGGGCTGGACGAGCTGACGTTCTGCCGCGGCCGGGGGCCCTCCCCGTGGCCGGCGGTGTAGCTGATCTGCCCGTCGGGGTCCAGGTGGAGGCCGTGGTGGTAGGAGGCGTAGACCCCGCCCCCGCCCTCCTGGGGCTCCTTCTTGATGGAGGCGTGGCTGCCGCCGCCGCCGCCGCCCATGCTGTAGAGCACGGTGCTGTGGTGCAGCGGGGCCATGCTCAGCTTGTCCTGCTGCTGGAAGGAGTCCTCGGAGGAGGAGCTGACGTTGTTCAGCGGCATGTTACCTGGAGGAGGGGCAGGGACAACATCAGACGAAGCACACTTCAGCAGTCTCTCCCGCTGCGGCTTGACGACGCACCTTCTCCGTGTGCAAGTCTAACGAGCAGCAAGACCCGTGCGTGGCTGCTGTGTGTCTCACACACTTAGCGGTATTGGGGTCTGACCTCGGGAACCACCCTGAACGCTGAGGGGGGGGGAGGGGGGGGGGAGGTGGCTATGGTTAAAGCCCGCCAAGGAACAACATAAAGGTTTATTTTCCCTAAATCTCCCTGATTATTTATCGGTGTGTACGCTCTCTGCTTCATGTCAGAGTAAGTGCTGTAGGTCTGCTGCCCCCCTGAGTGCCTCTCTTGGCCGGCTGATTGTATGAAACACATTCCCCTCCGCCAGGTCTGGAAATCAAGAGTGTAATGATGATGAGTGATGCTGACTGGAGATCCTGGAGTCTATTCCTCTCCCGGGCTTAGAAGGGACCACCGTTGTGGGCGATGGTGTGTGTGTGTGTGTTTGTGTCCGCATGGGACTGGGTGTGTGTGTGTCCACGTGTTTTATATGCAGTAACTTGGGCTCAGGCCCAAACACAAACCAGCCAAGACCAAATCAGCTCTGAGCTATCGGCTGACTGTTGTGTTTGCAACATTAAACGGAAACTCTGTACGAAGGCTGTTCTGGGCCTGGCGTTAGCTCCGACCCTGGGCTTAAAGTGTGTATAAAATATGCATAAACAAAGTGGGACTTTTGATCCATCAGTGGAAGACCGGTGGGTGGATGCCACTGAGCTGTACCCATGCGTCGGCCATGCTTCCTGGAAACCCACCTTGTGTGATGGAGGAGGAGGAGGAGGAGGCCGAGGGGAGCTGGAGGGGGGGAAGACCCACGTCCCGGTCCAGCAGCGAGGCTCCGTCCCCGTCCGACCCGGCGCTGGGCCCCCCCACCAGGCTGTAGCCCCCCATGTGGAGCCCGCCCGACGAGGAGCTGAAGGTCAGCACGGAGGCGCCCCCGTTCTGGGCGCCCCCCATGCCGTGGACTCCCTCAAGCTTCACGTCCCCCCCGCTCCCACAGCCCCCGGAGTAGGGGCTGTACTGCAGGTTTGAGTCCTCGGGGGACCCGCCCAGCCCCTTGTCCTGCCCCGACTGCCCCATCTGCATGTCCATCCCGGGGCAGCCCAGCAGCACCCCTCCGTTGGGCCGCAGGGGGCTGAAGGCCAGCGGCTGCAGGCCCAGGTTCAGTCCGTTGAACAGGATGTTCCCCGGCCCGTGGAGGTACGGCGAGCCGCTGTTGTGGAAGGCGCCGCCATTGCCGTTGCCGTTGCCGCTCCCCAGGCCCCCGTTGTAGAGCCCGCCGCCACTGCCCGAGTGGGGGGGCATCTTGATGTCCCCGATCTGCTGGATGACCACGCCACCGCCACCGCCGTCCTGCAGGGACCCCCCGTGGAGAGGGGCGTTGCCGTGGGTGATGGTCCCGTCTGAGGAGTTGGAGAGCGGACGGGGGGAGAGCTCCTCCTGGCCCTTGCTGGACTCGTCCTCCGTGCTGTGGTTCCCGTCCGACTCACTGGGGAACGTGGCGGACAGAGGGAGGAGAGTCAGCGTCATGACAACGCTCTGAGGAGACTCTGAGAAGCCTTCAGCACAGTGTGTTTGCATTTACACTTTGGGCATTTAGCAGGCACTTTCTTCCAAAGCGAATTAAAATTAATACGTTTGTTAGGAGACTAGGACGCTGAGGAAGAGATGGCTCAATGGAATTACTCTTTTTATCAAGAATATGCACAGAGCACCCGTCCCATCGTCATCCAACAGGCTAAGCTGTTGGAGGAGGATGAGGGAACCGTGATGCAGGTCTGAAGCACCTCTGGGTTTTAGGCCTGTCCACAAATTCAGGCAACAAACAAACCAGCATTTCACTGCACCTCACCTAAACATTACAGTGAGGCAGCAAGCTTCTGAAATCCGAGGCCGTTTATAATTAATATAATTACACATATTAACCTTCTCCCCGTGCAACTCGTCTTCAAATTGATATTTGCCTCTTTTCTTAGTTTTCTCAGTAGAGAAGTAAATCTGATGATATCAGATGATTACCTGATGTTAATTTAGCATTTAGAAAAAAAACGATCTCCGTTGACTAGGCTTCAAAACAGAAGCTCTCCATTAAAATCATTTTTTTTTTTTTCACACAACCGGAAAAGGAGTTTCCAGGGAGAGTTGTACACCATTTAAGAAAACATAGACGTGTAGTACTGTTTCACTCGTGGAAGCCCTCCCATCTGGACACAAATAACATGGAGCGCCTCGACCGCTACTTGGAAGCCATTTGGCGCACTAAATTCCGGCGTGACAAATGCCAGCAGAGAACAAATGGCCCGAGAAATATCTGTAGGCCGTTCTTCTTTCTTCGTTGTTGTTTTTTTTCCCCATTATTTGCTCGAACAATTTACGCATTACTTATTTAACTTTTTTCCTTAGCAAGAGGTTATGCCAATGATGGGTTTAAAACAAGTCCTAATTTTCCCAGAGTGATTCAAACAGCTGCATTTCCCCCAATGCTGAATGAACAGACACGAAGAGCAGAAGACTAGACTTAGAAGAGTAGCCCATATGTTAAGGATTGATTGTCTATACATAAGAAGATAAAATAAAAAAAATTACGCAAGAAAGAAGAAAGAGTATACCCATTTGGAATGATAATAAAATAAACGAACACTTAGCAAGCTGGGAGAGAGAAGAGCATACGTAAGAGGGACAGCGGAGGGGTGGGGGGCGTGTTTGTGTGTGGGGGTGAGAGAGAGAGAGAGAGAGAGAGAGAGAGAGAGAGAGGTCACCTCCGCTGGGTGCGGGCGAGCCAGGGTACGAGAGAAGAAAACATTAAAGAGCGTGTATGTCTTTCTACTATCTTTGAAATGGATGAAAGGGAACGCTCAGGGTGAAGCTTTAAAACCCTTTTTGGAGAACAAAGTAATAATAAATCATGTATGCGCTGGAGACTCATAGGCCCACACACACTTACACACTCATAATCAATACGGTTCGTCTGGAAAATGTTGGGCTCCATATTTCCTGTCATATGTTTGATTCGGGTCTTGATTCCTAATCCAATAATACATTAAAAATATGCCCCAGGAAAGCTTTAGGCTGACCTGTACAGTTCCCATGCTCTTAAGGCGAACACACTTGAAACCCGATCTGAATGGCAACCGCTTCATATTTCAAAACATTATAAGCATGCGGCAAACGCTATACGCTTTACGCATTAGTTTAATCCTCTAAGTTAATGATTGGTGCTGTCAGGCTGCGTTAAGGTCAACTGGAAACACAGCGTTCATTTGTGTGACTGTAAACTATCGCGATTCCTCCTGCATCTATTTCAATATTCAATGTCGGTGCTGTTCAACATTAGGATCACTTTTGGTTGTGTTTACGCACAGGAAAACAGCGCGTATTGAACGTGTATTACCTCTTGGACTGCGCTTCGGACGGGTTCCTGTCCCGCTGACGCCGGTTCTTGAACCAGTTGCTGACCTGAGTCAAGGAGAGTCCCGTGATCTTGGCCAGGTTCCTCTTCTCCGCGGGAGACGGGTACCGGTTGTGCTTGTACAGATCCTTCAGTGCGTTCCGGGACCTCTCCTTGAAACAATACACGGTCTCCTCGCCGTCCCAGATAGTCCGAGGCAGAGGGTACTTCCTCCGGAGACGGTACTTGTCCACGGCGCCCAGGGGTCTCCCGCGCGCCTTCTCCGCCTCGGTGTAGCGCGCCTTGTACCACAGGTCCTGCAGCGCCGAATGGTTGGAGGGGCTGAAGCTGTGGTTCTCCAGGATGCTGTACAGCTCCTGGTAGCGGGCCTGGTGGAACGCCACAAGGGCCTGCGCCTTCAGTATGCTCTCGTTGCCGCGTAACAGGTCACTCTGCGGTAAGGACCATAGAAACCTGGCCAGCCGGTCCACATTGCCTCCCTGTTGCAACGCCTCGCACACGCACGCCACTTGCTCCGGGGAAAAGGCCAGCGAGGAGGAGGCGCTCACCAGTAGATCCCCGTGGACCGCGTCTGGGTGCGAAGTTGCGCTTCGCTCCATAGACAACTCCGCGGTGTCCAGAGCGAGCAGCTTGATGCACTCTCCTTTGTCCGACTTTACATTTTCCTTCTTGATGTCATTCGCTGTTGTGACTTCTCTGAGAGTAGAAGACATTTTTCAAGCCTTCCCGGTAAGTCACTCCTCCCTGGTTTCGCCAAGCCTTCCTCTGGCCGATCAAGTTACCTTCTCGCCATGCGAACGCGATCGAATGTCTGACAGCGGCTGTAAGAGGATCGCTCGCCCCTCTCGGTTCCAACGTGACTTTTACTCTGCGGGACCGAAGCGAGGAGGCACCGGGGTCTGGCTGCTGGAGAGCCACGCCATTGGCCGCAGCGCACTCCGCGAGGGAGGAGCGAGCGTGAATCCAGAGCCCAATATTTGGTTTCCAGCTGTCAATCATACATCTCGCCGTGTTTGAGTGGCTCACCTGTGCAAGGTGAACGCGTTTCCCACCACGGACGCTGACGGATCTGATTGGTCCACATTATGAGGTGCTGCGACTCATCACGGTTTCATGTGTGCGATTTTTTATGTTCATTATTTTCAAATGATGAATGAGATATTAGGATATGTGGAATGCATTAATCACTTATATTTAAAAAACAAGTCCATTAAATAACTATTTTTGGACTGTGGCACAAAATAACAGAAACAACAAAGGCACATTTGTAATTTTAGATGTAGAAGATCAAGTGATTTCCTAAGAAACATGTTAACAATAAATTTGAATAATCAAGGTTTCTAGTAGGGCTTCAATAGGGCTTAATTCAATACAGATAATTATCTTATAAGACAAGAGTTATAGCAGTCAGCCTTCATGACGCTCATGTAGTTATGTTAGTGGAAATAATATTGGTTGAAATAAGATTTTTTTATTTTATTTAAAAAAAACACTTTTTTTTTTACACATGATATTAAGGTCAATTTAACTATATTCAAATGCATAAATTAATTATCCTTTTTTATGTGAGGGCTGGCTTATTTTATAATTCATATGATATGATGGCATCCTTTCTGTGTTATTAACAGACCTAATGCTTCTTCTACACGTTGTGCATCCTGGCAGCTCTTCAATTTCCAGTAGGAACCATCATCCTTTCGGCCGTTATTCTTCAATCTTCTTAAATGTTAACCTTATGAATTAATGATCAGCAGACTGCTCATCGTTTCCAGCTGACTCACTGAGACCCGGTGAGCGGTTCTGCTCTCCGCTCCTCAGCGGCGCTGCTGGGAGGAACTCATCCACTAGGAACCCTTCTTATGAGTCATCGTTTCCCCCGCCCTGCTTTGTGTGTAACACGGTGTACCGCCGCTCGTAACAGCACAACAAACCGCTTCTTCTTGACACATTCAACCGTACATTTTTATTTTAAGTTAAGTTAAGAGATGGATGACCAGGGCTGTCCGCGGTGTAAGACCACCAAGTACAGGAACCCGTCGCTGAAGCTGATGGTGAACGTCTGCGGCCACACGCTGTGAGTACAGCCTGTCACCCCAACATCATCTCCCCATCACTTAAAGTTTCAGCTCATCTCCATCCATCTTTTAAAAGCGGTTCTGAGTTCAGTGCTGTGAAACATGCGTGCTGGAGCAGACGTTGCTCAGTGTTGTAATATCTGCCGGATGCGTTCAAACTAATACCATTCAGAGAAAATCAAGAATCAACCAGGGTGATGCAAGCCACATTCTGCTATGATCATGCATTTATACAGTTATACATGTATACGTGATCACCCTGTGTGTGATTGTGAAGTCAATGTTAATTTAAGTATTGTCACGAATGCGACTCTTAGTTTAATCTGGACCATTTTTGGATGAACAGTTGATGTGCAGATTTGTACAGAATTGCTGTCCCTGTTTTGCATCTCAATTAAATCCTAGCTTCCAGGTAAACTGATTTTGTAACCTAATGTATTTCCAAACGGAGGCAGTTTTGATAATGTCGGAGGCAGTTCTGATAATGTCGGAGGCAGTGGGTCATCATGACATGTACAGTCTATTTGCGGTTGTTTTCTCAATACAAGGTCAATTCAAACCCCAAATGCACGGAGAGAGCCATACGTTTTACAATGTTTGAACCTCGTCACCCAACCACCGATGTAAAACCTTGCCAGTGAATGAAAGGACTTTATGTTTGCATGCAGCCGAGGTGCGGACAGAATGTGTTTGACCCTGTCTGTTATTGACGCCAGGAAGCGGCTCTGCTGCGTCATCAGGTCAGCGCGTAACGCTCTGCCTGGATGCATGCGCAGAAAATTAAAAGGATTTTTTTTGCAATGAAGCAATATACAGTGAGGTCACCTTGTTTGTCTCCAGTTATCTATGGACGAGTGTTGACTAGACATACTTGGGAACGACAATTTTGCCATTATTATAACTGGCATGCCAGGAATAATTTTTTATTTTTTTATTTGTGTCATCTGCCTGGATTAGTGGCAGTCTATGAATCAAGCACCACAGCATTGATTTCCTATTGTGTACAATCTCTAAGGAACAAGAAGTAGAAATCCTACCCTGTCTGTTTACCATTGTCCGTTAGACCCCTGTACCCAGTGTCTGACACACACACACACACACACACACACACACACACACACACACACACACACACACACACACACACACACAC
>JAOPUD010000131.1:9577323-9594253 GCA_027122715.1 Trisopterus minutus
TCCTGTACAGGTCTGTGGACCCCCCCCATACAGAACCTTCATAACCCTTACTACCATCCTGTACAGGTCTGTGGACCACCCCTCCCCCCATACAGAACCTTCATAACCCTTACTACCATCCTGTACTGGTCTGTGGACCCCCCCTCCCCCCATACAGAACCTTCATAACCCTTACTACCATCCTGTACTGGTCTGTGGACACCCCCATACAGAACCTTCATAACCCGCACTAACATGTTAGTGCAGTAGTAAGCATCATAACATAGCATTAGCATAGCTATTCAATAATGTATTAATGAATACCGTATTTTACAAATACCATGAGGAAACATGAACATCCTTTGATCATTGTAAATGATTACTTGGCCGTAAGTTATCCGTTTATTACCATGGCTACAGTGCAGACCAGAGGCCAAGCTGCCCTATGGTCTCAGAATCACTGCATGGCCCATATTTAGCAGAGCAGCATTGGGTCGCAGCCCTTCAAGTGCATAAAGATAAGAGGGCATCATGTGAGGTGTAGGCTGCATTTTATAATTAGACGGGTATTCCACGCCATCATACATCACGTAGCATCGTCGCTACGTGTGTAGAGCTCGCATGCTCGCACTGAAATGCCCCCTGACCAAATATCCTGCCCCATGACCTAAGGACCTGCCCCTTTACCACACGTCCCGCCCCCTGACCACACGTCCCGCCCCCTGACGAGCGTCACATCTGTGGTTCCTGCCTTTGTTCCAGGGTATTTCTCCTGGAAGCCTACTCATCACCCCCCGTTACTACGTTGGGTAGTGGTTGCTATTTGGGTTGTGATGCTATTTTGCTTAAATGTTGTCTTCCTGGTTTATAAGCGATCGGATCGATTAATTCCTCTAGTGATGTGTTCACAGCCTTCCTCCATCAATGGGCTCTGAACGTAGAACCATCTGTTCTCTCGCTCTTCAAAGTCTGACAGGAACATGCAGTTTCACTGCATGTTTTGGGTGTTCCGGCTCCTAAACTTGACTTGACTCACTAGGTTCCCCAGGTTGTTGGTTCCAGTTCCAGTCTTTGACCGCGCTCTGTCTCCTGCCTCCATTACACTCTAGTATGTTTACTTTATGGCTACTTGATTTATTTAATCCATGGCCCTCATATGTTGACCGCTTTTGGCTCTGGTACAAAGAGCTCATGCCATGCTCTTCTGATTCACTGGTTTCGCAATCTGCTTATGGTAGAACAAGAGAAAACCTGTTTAATCCAGCCACGTCATATTCTTCTGATAAATAGCCTCTCTTCAGCTTCCCTTTTCTTCGATCTACTGAAAGTCTATCAGCTGTAGTTCTAGAGTTACACCACATTTGGGAAGTGTGCCAAACGCATGAGACAGACAGACAGAGAAAGAAGTATGCAGGGTCTGACAGAGGGGTGAGGCTGTGATATGAATTTAACAACAACCACTGTTTGTGAACCCCACAGAATATTGGATGGCTTTGCTCACATCTGGAATTGCATACCTTAATAACGATTCTTAGAAGTTTTACCATCTTGCCAGCAATTCTATCGGCATCTACAGATACTATCACCATTTTTACCCAATACCTCAAAATAGGTTTAAAAAGAGAAGACTTGACGGGGTTTAGTTATGAATCTATTCGTGAATTAAGAGAAATGCCTCCTCAGATATAATTTAACATAACTGACATTTTTGCCTTCTGTAGTTACAGTGAAATAACAAGGAAATTGTACACTTTCAGCTCCTACTGATATTGGAACCCAGGGCGCGTCTGACACCCCCCTCTCCCAAGCCGAGGGGTGTGTCAGCCACATCCTGGCTGCCGGTCGTTGTTGTCTGTGGTCCCCACCCCACTCTTGAATGTTTTGATTCTTCCAGCTTGGGCTCTCACCGCGCTGCCAAGCCTGGCAACAGGTCTAGCCGGTCCAAATTTGGACAAAGTTCATAGTCTGCACGTCACAGTATAGTGTCTGATTCCCTATTCATGGCATGTCCCCTGTCCCCTCTGCCTGTCCCCTGTCCCTGTGCAATGTTGTCCATGACAAAGGTGACGTTTAATGTACTTAAAAACAACAGCCTTGGCCGGGGCTTTCTATTTTTTTTTTTAAATGCCTCATGGCCCGACTGATTAGAGTAACATGCTGGTCTGCAGCCAAGATGAAAGTACCTTCGCATGTTTGATTGATGCCGATGTTCATGGTGTGCATGGTGGGTTTTCAATCCGTTAGTAGCAACATCTCAAAACTAGTCTCTCCTCCCCCCCTCCCTCCCTCCAGGGATCTGAAGCTGGACAATGTTCTTCTTGATAAAGACGGACACTGCAAGCTGGCAGACTTTGGCATGTGTAAGGAGGGCGTCTTTGAAGAAGGAGCCACAGGCACCTTCTGCGGGACTCCAGATTACATCGCCCCAGAGGTCTGTAAGAAAAATCGCATTTATTCTGTATATTTCATTATTTACACAGCATGCGACGAATGCAAAAGGTTTAGTATTTTCCAAAAATCGCTTCCTGCCTTCGTCCCCCGACCATGTCTCCAACAACGCTTATAACTCTTTGTATGGTCATTTTTACTTTGGAATAGTCAAGAGCTAATTTAATTGATCTGGATTTAATGGAAAACCATGACAACCCCAAAATCAATGAGATAATTATGTTTCCTTAGTTAGTGCCTCAAACACTATCTGTTTGATTCTAAGTTTATTTATGATCACCCAGCTATGTGTCACTAACCGGTTAGTTAAGAATCACCCACAAATGCACACACACACAGTCCACAGCTTTGTGGAGGCTCGTGTATTAATGAGGAAAGCTCCTGGCCGCCTTTCCTGATGCTGATGAATGCTGTCATCCTCTGCATCAGATCCTGCAGGAGATGCTGTACGGGCCGTCCGTTGATTGGTGGGCCCTCGGGGTTCTGCTGTACGAGATGCTGTCGGGACACGCCCCCTTCGAGGCGGAGAACGAAGACGACCTGTTTGAGGCCATCCTGAACGAGGAGATCGTCTACGCGTCCTGGCTCAGCAAGGAGGCCGTAAACATCTTGAAGGCTGTGAGTTCACAGTGAGACACGCTGGCTTATGAGAGGGAGTCTGGAACAGAACAGGCAGGAGAAGCCCTTATGAGAGGGAGTCTGGAACAGAACAGGCAGGAGAAGCCCTTATGAGAGGGAGTCTGGAACAGGCGGATTATAGAATTATAGATTATATTAAAGATTATAGATCTATGGGCCTCGAAAGGCCCTGACACACCATTCCGACTGCTGAACATCCGCAGAAAAGGCAGTCTTGGTCACGGCCGATTCAACATGTGCAATCGGCTGAAAAGACCACAGACGGCTTTGACGACGGCCGATCACACAGCACACACTGACAGACTCAGGTCACCGAGCTCGCCAGATGGTCAGACGACCGATAATGGATTTCCCTGCCATGGATGTATTGGGAACAAAGTCAGGGGACAAATCAAAGAGTTCAGTTATCTTTTGTTTGAATGAATACGCTGTTTGGAGAAACTAGGCGGCCTCCCTGTAATGATCCACCGGTCCATGTGTGTCTCTCACTAGGACAACATAGAGAATAGCTTTGCTCTTTATCTTCCCAGACCAGCTTTCTGTTGAGTGTTGGCCTTCAGAGCATCTGTCCGTCCGTCCGAGGGACTGACTGTAGAATGTATGACAGCCTGGCGGGAGCTCCCCTTACCAGCTGTTGGGCCGGACCTTACAGAACTATAAACCCGAGCCGTACCTGCTATAAATACAGTGACCCCCGCCCCTCTCTCGTTGTTGATATTCCAGCCTGAGTGAGGAGGTGTCTGTCCTAAACCCAAACCCTGCAGGGATCTTCTCTGTAGCGTGCGTGCGTCCCTTAAAAGGCCTGTCACACCTCAGTCTGTCAGCCGCTGGCGCCTCCTGAGTGGATTTGAACATCGCTGGACTATTTTTACTGGAAGCTCATCCAAAGAGCTCAGGGCTCCTCCAAGCAGCTCCTTGGAGCTTGTTAGACACACACTGAATGGTGGCTGGGTTACACTATGGCGTTGGTAATGTTCCTGTGCACCCATTGGCATTAATCACAACAACCCCCAATTAATGTATAACGAGGAAGACAAGAATACTTCTGGTCAAGTGTATTGGCTTTGTGATCAACAAGAGGAAAATGTGTGGGAGAATGATTCATTAGACAATTCATTATCACATTTATTGATTTTCATTTCATTTATCAAGTGAAAATTCAAAAATAATTATATAGAAGTTTGTATCTGAAGAAAAGTCAATGACTATATTAATTATATTATGATGAGTAATAAGGGTGGATACTGTTCACGTGGCTGTGTCTGGAAACAGAGGATTTCTCCCTGATGAGATGTCTCCCTGATGAGACATCTCCCTGGTATCTCTCTCTGGTGGGTTGTCTCTCTGTTGGGTCGTCTTTGGTGGGACTTCTCTCTGGTTGGTCGTCTCTGGTTGGACTTCTCTCTGGTGGGTCGTCTCCTGGTGGGACTTCTCTCTGGTGGGTCGTCTCCTGGTGGGACTTCTCTCTGGTTGGTCGTCTCTGGTGGGACTTCTCTCTGGTTGGTCGTCTCTCTGGTGGGACTTCTCTCTGGTGGGTCGTCTCTGGTTGGTCGTCTCTCTGGTGGGTCATCTCTCTGATGGGTCGTCTCCTGGTGGGACTTCTCTCTGGTGGGACTTCTCTCTGGTGGGTCGTCCTCTGGTAGGTCGTCTCTGGTGGGACTTCTCTCTAATGGGATGTCTCTCTCTCTGATGGGACATTTCTCTGACGGTCTGATGGGTCGTAACATGGGGAGGATGGCAGCATCAGAATAGCTCCAATACCGGTTCTGGGAAACATCGAGTCTAAGTGAAAACCAGATGGCGTTAAAAACGTATACCGCCTCAAACCGCCTGGCCGTTTTATCGGAGGTATTTGGCTCTCATTCATTATTTCTCAGTTTGCTGAGACATCCACGAGAGCATTGAGGGCATGCAGGGCAGGTCTGAGCGAGTACAGTGTTTGGGGGTTGATACGGAAGGGATATCAATCTCTGTGGACAAGGGGCTGAATCTGCTTCCATCTCTCGCTCTCTCTCTGTCTCTCTCTCTCTCTCTCTGGGAAAAAGGTTGCTGGCTTGTGCTGGTGGCAGGTTAATGTCGGTGTTCACCCCTAGGTGGGTGCAGACCTCTGAGACTGACCCCAGACACCTTCATTTATTTCTCTGATTGTCCAAACACTTTCATAATTGAGCTTTTTTTTCTCTTTCTCTCCTCTGGTCCTCATTCCAGTTAATTTGCTTTACCTGAGTCAGGCAGGTTTGATAAAGTGCTGCTGTTGTATCCGAGGCAAGAGTCAGTCTATATACATACAGTGGTTTCTATCGATGAATAAACTCCGGGAATATTGCGTTATTAATAATGAAGACAACCCTCTCAGAGCATGACCGTATTGTATATAAACACAACAATAACAATACTATTATGAATACCCAGGAGATTAAGATTAAACGAGCAACTGCAGTTTTTATATTTCAGGACATTGAATATTGAGCGCCTCAAAGCCTTGTCAAAAAGTGCTGAATCTATGGAAAAGTTTCAAGCGTTTATTTATGTCATGTGATTCACTGAGTAGAGGCACACGGGTTCACTGGCCACACTCAGCCCTTCCTGGACTCACTTTGGTCGCCCTCCAGAAAATATGGTGGACTGTGCCAGCCCTCCACTAGGCTGTGTTTGTATGGCGTGTGTGAGAGAGAGAGGGACCGAGTGTAGTGAGTGAGAGAGAGAGAGCGAGTGAGAGGGACAGAGGGACTGACTGTTATGCATGCTGGCTCAGCCACAGGCTTGAAGTTGCATTGCTGCAGAGCGTGACTTGGACCCTTGAAGCCTTGTTGCATGGAAATGGTGAGGAGCATCCGATTCAGTAGGTTTCCATGTTAAATGCCATGCTGAGTTTTAGTTTTAAACCTTTTCTCCACCCGTATTCTCGTAATGGACGTGAAGAACCAGTTCATCATGAATGGCGGACATGAGGTCAGTTCATCCATCAGGTGCACGTTGGTTGAAGGGTCACAGTGACGTGTTCAGCCGACGGTCAGCCAGGGGCGGCTGGATTCAGCATCACAACATCATCACTGTGTGTAACAAATGTCTGATATCTCCTCGTCGTCTCCCTCAGCTGCTGACCAAGGCGGCGGCCCACCGGCTGGGCTGCGTGGGCTCGGAGGGCGGGGAGAACGCGGTGGTACGCCACGCCTTCTTCGCCAGCATCGACTGGGAGAAGCTGAACCGCCGAGAGCTGGAGCCGCCCTTCAAACCCAAGATCGTCAGTGAAACTAAATGATATTTACATTGAGGGCATTTAGCAGATTATTTTATCCAAAGCAACTTGCAATAAGCACATTTGTCAGAAGAAAGATAAACAACAATATAGCGCTTGTACAGTATAGTTTGTACAGTAAAGATGTTCATTGAACCAAGTTCCAAGCACTAACAATAGCTAGATTAACCCAATGAAAGGGTTAAACTCATCCACAGGATGGTTAACCTCATCCTGAAGATGAGGAAGAGGTTAACCCATTCCCTGTATTTATTAATTTTATTCAACCTTTATATATACTCGAGATCAATGCAATGCAATGATGTCGAGTCAAACAAATGTAAAGCAAAAACAACAATACATACACAATATACGATGCAAAAACATCAAATATACAACACCTGATAAAGGGAAAAAAACTATTTCAACAATTACACAGAAATGTAGAATGGTTGGAATTAAAATTAAATGAGTGATATAGCCTAATAAAAACAGTTACAGGTAGTTTGGATTTAAGATAATCAGACTGGATAATCAGGCTCAGACTGGGCTTGAGGAACATAAAGCATGAGCACGTCAATGGAGCGGGTCTGAAAAAGCCCATCTGAAACTTGCAGCATCATGGTCAAATAATGGGGAAGCTTCCTGGACAGGGCTTTAAATGTGCGTCACGTCTTTCTTTAAGACACGACCATCCAACCTTTCCATGTAAAACACAATGGTGTGTCATAAGCATCTCGGGTGACAGAAGTAGATGGAAAAACCGAGTCCATTCATGTAAAACATGAATCTGATGCATGCTGGTAAACCACATCACCGTAATCAAGAACAGACATGAAAACTGCCTCAATAATCCTATTCCTACTAAATAAAGGGAAGGTGGTTTTGTTTCTATCAAAATAGCAAATTTTTTGTTGCAGTCGACGTGCAAGGTTTTTAATGTGAAAATTAAAAGTCAGTTTATCATCTATCCAGATGCCGAGATATTTATATTCTATATATATTCTTTCAATGAGAAATCCTTTCTTTGTAAAAATATTACAATCATTATAATTTGTAGTTCCCGCTCTGGAGAAACACATATATATATATAGTTTTTTTTGTATTAAGAACAAGCCTGAGGTCCACTAGACAGTCCTGCAGGTTGTTAAAATAGCTCTGTAGGTTCTGAATAGATTGGTATGAATCAGAAATGCAATACAGTACTGTGTGGTCAGTGTACAGATGGGCGTGACAGTTTTGTAGCGATGAAACAATGTTTTATTGATATAAATTGTGAATTGAACTGGACCCGTATATGTACACAACAAAGAAAGCTTGGATAAGATGCTACATGATGCTTAGTACTGTTTTTAAGTGCCAGGATATACAACATACAACATACAATAAGTGCATAAGAGTGGTGTTGTGGGGGGGGGGGGGGGGGGGTGTAAGAGAGGACGCTATGCAGAGTCTAGGTGAAGACATTAAATACAATCACAAAAGGTAGAGAGAAGAAGAAAAACGATTTTACGTTACTATAGACCGTTGCTGCTTCCACAGGTTGTCTAAAGTTGATGTTATTTCTCCACCTGATTCACCATTGATATAACACTATTTCATTCTGCATCCCCAGAAAACAACGGAGGATGTCAACAACTTTGACCCCGACTTCACGCAGGAGGAGCCCACGCTGACCCCCATCGACGACCCGCTCATCCCCTCCAACCACCTCAACGAGTTCCAAGACTTCTCCTTCACCTCCTCGGAAATACTGCAGAAATAGAAGAGACTTCCTGAAGGACCCACGGACCACGTTCTCTGCTGGGATCCAGGTTCTCTGCTGGGTCCACGTACTGTGCTCAGTTTAGACTCCTGGTGTTCCATGCGGGCAGACCTCCGGAGACTGAGAACTATTCAATAAGTGGATACGACCCCCCCAATGTGGACCGGACTGACGAAGAGAAACCTGAATAGAAACTCTGCTCACTGTTATGTTTCTGGAACAATTCAGATGGCTTTTTTACCATTTCCTGTATACATCCTCTTTTCAACTCCATCTTTGAAGTGACATGTTGAATGCCTTTATTTTGTGTGCTTGTATTGAATGTCAGACGGCCTTGTGAATCCCATCGTTTGCACGTTTGAAAGAGCATCTGTTATATCTGTGCCAGATGTCATGTCAGGGCAAACAGATGTTTTCAAACTGTGTGGCCAAACTTGCAGTTTCTTGTGAATGTCGGTCATTATTGTGCTGATTATATTTGCTTCCATTTAAATCCAAGGACATTTTTGTGGGAACTGGTTTCTTTTTAGCCAATTGAGAAGCCTGCTGAAGTCCAAGCGGCACAGACTCCTTAGCATAGGAAATGGTGTCCTATTTGTTCCACATGTAAATACACAAATAGTCTCTCCTTTCGCCTTATCATTTAAAACAGACTGATAAATTTGCAGTAGTGGATCTGTTTTGAAAGCATGATGAAGCATATGTGCCAAATGCCAGTTGGCAGCTATCTCCGTGACTACAACCGTCTTTACGAGAACCGGCCAGCAGACCGAATAGTCATAATATGATGCAACAGTTGTGAAATAACTGAAAGTTTGTTGCTGTGATCCTGCAGTCAATATCCACTTTGCGTGTCTGCCAAGTTGGCTCAGCAGTCGTTTCCTCCTCACCTCGCAATTTAATGTTTGACGTTAGATAACACAACTATCGTCTGGTGGAGCTATCAAAGGCTGTTTGAGTCTCAAACCAAGAGGAGGAAACAGGAAACCGCCCTGCGTCACGGCGACAGCTCCAGCCGGCAACAGGAAGTCGTTACAGGACGGGAGATCTTGCAGTTTTGCAAGACAGTAATGTCAGATAGTGTGTGATCGTCTGCCATAAGTTAAGGTAGGGAGAGGAGGGAATCGCCCCGGACAGCGTGAACAATGAACAATGGCCTCTGTTGACCCGGCCCAGATGCCCACGCCCAGTTAGGGAAGACTTCAGTCCTAATGCCTGGCAGTTCCTTAGTCTGGTGGATAACTTTCACTTTAGTAGATTAAATATTTAAGCCAGGAAGCGAAAGACCCTTCATGCGGAGAAAGAGTTCAAATTGTCTCAGGCTCTGTCCACTATCGTGGTAAATATAGGAATGAGTGAATAGGCCTACGATTCCTTCCAGTAACGGTATTTGGTTGTACCAGGCATTAAATGCCATTTTTCATTAACAAATGTCCACACTGACCGCTTTGTCTAAAGCCAAATTATATAAATTAAAAAAACATTTGTTCAGACAATAGTTTTTTAACCATAGTTTTTAAGCACTGTCTTATTGTAATATGATGAAAGCGGAAGTGTATGAAAGTGAAAGTGTTAAACCCTAGATAAGGCCTTGACTTCCCAAAAAATATGAAACAAGATATAAGGCTCTAAATCCAGTCAGGCCACTGTGGTGGTCTGACTGGGGGTCGGTGTCTTCATGACTTAATCATCCATCATGTGCACGTTTAAGGATCACACTGACGTGTAGAGCCAAGAGGTTCCTGAATTCACGTAACCACGCCCTGATATGACCATTTAACAACTAACTAGTTTCAACGCACTACTTCTGTTTTAGTAACGTTGGCTGACTACCTTTTCACCAAAATGTTACCTTTGAAACTAAATTATTTGACAATTTACTATAATCTCAAAATGGGAAACAACTATGGCAACATAAAGGTGGTTTGTATTGCTTCTTTTCTGACCTTGTGTTGTGGATTACATATTAGCCCATTAGGACAGATTATGCACTCAATCCGACTATCATGCACACAGACACACACGATCATCTGAGGGTCCAACACGTGACTGTTGCTTGCTCCGAGGGGGGCGGAGCCGCTGGTCCTCCGAGGGGGCGGAGCCGCTGGTCCTCGAAGGGAGGCGGAGCCATAGACATCTTATGGGCGGAGCCGCTGGTCCTCCGAGGGGGGCGGAGCCGCTGACCTCCGCGGCGGAGCAACATCGTTCAAGCGAGGAGCACTTGTCCAGCGTGGCACTATCCTCCACGGGAAGTCAACTCTTTCCGGATTTCCACCGCGATACATTTCGATTGTTTTCTAAACTCAGACGCCGTCGTTTCTCGTGTAATTAGCTGGGATTCGTGCAAGCGATCCCTAAGAACCAGGGTCCTAGGCCGACCCGACCGCTCGGTACCCGGGAGAGCTTCTGCTCGGGTCCGCGTCCTGAAATGGACACTGAAATTGTCCCTGAAAAGAAAAGGTAACGTTATCTCTTCTTGGATATAGCTCGTTCAATTTCCTGTCTCTTTACCGAGACAGGAAACTTGTTCGGCGTTGACTTTGAGGTGTCCTCCGATGTGAACTTGTTTACCGGAGACTTTAATGAAGAGCCCGTGTCGGGGGAGTTAGTGCGGGATGCGAGAGGGCTTCGTCTGGTAGCCTGTTACCAGCTAGCTAGAGGAGCTAACGGGCTAGCTGCTGTCTGTTGTGAGTTATGTTGCATAACAACATGCATGTCGTTGACTTTGTTCCAACATATTTCAATCAATGGCCTTCTTGAATCCCCAGGTGATGTTAAGACGGGTGTAGTAATAATGTGGTCCAGATAAAGTGTTGTTAATATCGATCTTCAGATCACGTGTTTGAATTTAAACCGAAGTAATTCAGGTTTCAGCTGTTAAAAGTGATGGATTATTGTGAGATATGACCTGGTAGGCCTTAACTGCAGGGAAATCCACCCTCAACCTATGTAAACTAGTTATTGCAGATGATAGTTTCAATATTAGATTCATATATTTAGTAGGAATATAGAAACCTGTAGCTTTAACCAACAATAATTCATTTCCTTATTCCTTATTCGTTTAAAGTAAACGATGAAGAAACTATCGTTCAAATGAAGCTAAAATCGAGCATTACTTTAATTGACACTTTGAAACCACAGCATAAGATTGAAAACATGTCACGATGTATGATTCATAGTAATATATTGCCTTCTTCCGGTGTCAATTACAAACGACATTTTGCCTAACGTCGTATCCTAACTGCATGCATTACACACTCGTTACGTTAGTGTGCAAACGTATGCAAACCATTCTGCATGCTGAAAGCTTTGATTTGAGTGTTTCTAACCGGGTAAAATAACATGATGGGATGGCAAGTTGATATATAATCCTCAAGAATTGGTTCGATTGTGAATGTTTGTGTTTGGAATGGCGTTGTATGCTTGGTAAAATAGTGCTGCAAAACCGCACCATGAAGGCAGGAGTGGAAGTTAAACGTAACGGCTGTCGGCTGTTTCTTTTCTGCATATTCTACACACTTACTTGTTGCCTATGTTTTGATCTTGCCATATCCCTTACTTGAGTTTGCAGTTAAGGCTTTGGCATTTACATTTAGGGCATTTAGCAGACGTTTTTATCCAAAGTGACTTACAATAAGTGCATTTATTTGAGTGCTGCGAACATTTACTGGTTTAGGACATTAACACATTGACACTGGATACAGAAGGCCAAGTCTTTAACAGAGAACAATCTGGTCACACTGACACCTCTCAAAAAAGGCAGTTTAAAGTTATCATGGGTGATTTATTATAGAAACGTTTTTAGCTTCTACAATTGCTCATTTCATGAGGTTATTGGATGGCCTACCTGCTGTTTAACTATCTGCTACCTGTTACCTGTGCGTACTTGCCCAACTCATGGTGCATGACTGGAATCTACAATCTAAGCTAGGTAGACCTATTTGAAAGGCTAGCAAGCCTTTCATTCTCTTTGGGAGAAAGGGCTTACAGGAAACCTGAGGGAGGGTTAGGACTTTTTCGGTTGGATACTTTCTGCTCTCACCAGATTTCCCTCCCTGACGGTAACTACTCTGAGTCAAAACTACGTATGTTGCCAACATGACAGCACTACAGTAGAACGGGACAGGAATTGGTTGAGGAGCTAAGTTGAAAAGATTTTCCTCACTGATTAAATGTTTCCAGAAGGGGCACCTCTGAGTGTTGATAGGCCAACAATGCAGTATTTTTTCTTAAAAGCGTAACAAATTAAGTTATGCATGTTAATGCAAAAAGTTATGCATCAACATGCGAAGAGGGCTGTGTGGACCTCTCTTTGAAGGGGGAAAATACTGTCACATCTTCTTAAACAAAAAATTATTGACTCGACTTATTCGATATATATATGTCGAGTTTTCCTGCTCATAATGTCGGAAGGATATGGCTGAAAAAAATTATCCTACTTTAATAATCGATAAGGGAAATTCTGGAAAAGTAAGTTACATCAAATTAAAATATTGTTCTCATTTGAAAGACTAATGATGAAACCACTCATCATTCCAATGACCATCTAGAATGAGCAACCTTCCAAATGATTAGTTGTAGTCCTAAAAAAAAATTAATATGTTTAATTTAATAACTGGATCATAGCCATGGGGATAACACACCCCCTTCCTTCTTACAACTCTTGGCCCAAAACACATTTTCTTTAAAACACGTTCTCTCAAGAGCTGTTTGTCCATTCTGGGCCGCTGTAGAAACATGGCACCTACACTTATTTAAACATGCTTATGAATGTTATTTTCCATTTCTTCCAAGTCCGAGCCATGCCAATAAATCTGTTCAACTGATCTTAAAGGTCAAACATTGTTAAGCTTGGTTAGATGAGTGCAAGTCAGCCACTAAAAACGATGTGCCTGTAAGCCTATCCACTGCATTCAGCAGTGACATCCAGGAGCTTTGCATCTTATATTTGTGCAATATTATTAAGTCCTAGTGTTTATACTTCTTTCTTGACTTTGCTTTGCGTCATTGAACACAACGCTGGGTAAACCGTTCTGCTTTTCAGTCCATTACGCTGTTGTCCCGTGACAGTCCTCTGCCAACCTGCAGGTGGATTGAGGGCTGGTGCAGGACTCTTGTATTTCCCTCTCATCTCTTATTTATTCTTGCAAGCCTTATTTGAGAGCAGCCAAATTGGTTGAAATTGGATATAACATAAAAATGATGATCCAGGTATTGTTATTTTGTCCTTGTGTATTAACAGCGAGGGTAAGCCCTCCCTATAGTGGGCACAAAAGGCCAGCAGCAAGAATAGACAGACCTTCGTCTATTTGCGGAGGTAAAGAGAAAGCTGCCTACGAGCTCGTGTTGTGGACTTCAGCTCCGGCTGGGGTGATCCACTTGCCCCTCCAGAGATGTATGAGGTTGTCTCCGCTGTCAGAGATTAACCTAAACGGAGTGCGGCAGGACTCAAGCCCAACTGATAAGGGCAGGGTTGCGGTGTGTGTGTGCTTTACCGGGGCAGGGATGCGTGCCATTCTCCTTTGGAGGGAGAGAGGATGGTTTCTAGGAACAAACGACCCCCTGACCTCTGGTGTGTACGGCCCGGGTACCACGCAGTATTCACAACATATTTTGAAACGGTTGCAAAAGTCTTAATGACTGAATAATGTTGAGTTAAAAATGGACTGCACTCACACAAATGTTTAATTTTCCGTCGCAGGAAAAGGGATGGTTTTTCATTTTGAGTGCTTGACACTTTCTCAAATAAGTGAGATTCCCTTTTCTAGGAGGGGGGGGGGTCATCGCTCAATTTACTTATAAATAAATAAATAAAGGGCAGCTATGAGCAGACTGCTGCATACTTCAGCCACCGTAGCATTCATAGGAGTCTTGGTGATGTGTTGAAGCTAAACCAGGAGCCGTGGGAACCATAGCTCTACACACTAACAAAGCACATTCTATTTTATCACAACACAACTAATGGTTCAGAATAGGTCGGTGACTTTGCAGCCTCCTCAGTCTAATTAAACGTAACTAAAAGGGGGAGATAATTAGCTGAGGAAAACAAATGCCACGCAGTGCGCTCTCAGGCATGCTAGCCATTTACACGGTGGTGTTATGTAATGACGGCCCCTCTGCTCGCCTGTATGTTCACACAGATCTGCCTCGTGTTCACGTTTCACCACAGAGCCCGTCGTCTTTACGTCTCTACAATGTCTTTGCAGCCCTGCTGTGTTGACTTTGATTCATACACACACACTCACATTATACATCTTTAATACTTTAATACTACTACTATTCAATATGCATAATCGATATTCAAGCTTGGCTTGGCGTGAGTGTTTTGCGTGGTTTTGGATCATACCGCTGTTGTCAAACACATTGATTCCTCTGACAGAGTATTTCTACATCAATGATAAAATCTTGGTCTTTAATTGCTAGCAGTTGCTTTTCATTCTGGCGGCGACTGCATCCAGAGGATGACTGTTCATCCTGCTCTGAAACAGACCTGATGACTGTTCATCCTGCTCTGAAACAGACCTGATGACTGTTCATCCTGCTCTGAAACAGACCTGATGTCTGTTCATCCTGCTCTTATACAGACCTGATGACTGTTCATCCTGCTCTGAAACACATCTGATGACTGTTCATCCTGCTCTGAAACAGATCTGATGTACGTTGTTCGTACAGGTTCATAATCCACTCGACTGCTTTCAAAAAAGGTTCTAGGCATCTGAGCTGCAAGGTCCTCAGAGTAAAGTGTAAAAGTTGTCGTCGTTCCCGGCCCCCACTACTGGTAGGACTCTATACTAAAAGGCGTTTATTCTGTGATCTTACTGAAGCACAAAAATGCCTCACAAAATGCCTTGTCATTGAAAGTACCCTTTCTTTGAATAGAAGCCTTTCCTGTTCTTGCCAAAGACAAAAAGCTGTACATTTGTGGTCTAAATAATACCGATACTAAAGTATAACAGGAATAACCTTTAGTGAGCTTCACAGAGCAGACTGTTTACTGATCCAATACTGGTGCAATGTATAGAGGATGGAGTGTTGCATCAGACCTGAAGCACTCTAGTACATGGTCCCCCTGATTACCCCCCTCGGCCATTGATTTGTTAGCTGTAATCTAAAGTGACGTTTCGCTCGCATTGTGGGCGCAATATGCTCTTGTGTATCGCTGACCAAAACATCCTGCATAAACAGCCTGGTGTGTTATGAGGGTTGAAAGAAGAGAATGGCGTCTTTATGTTAATAACATGCGCTCCGGGCCGATGACGGCTGGGCAGTAGGACACTCGAGCCGGCTTAATTGTATTGCTCTAAATGTGCAACAGATCGATTTAATTAGGCTTCAATTTCAGAACGGGCAGCTTTTAGATTGCCCTCTCCATCTTGCGATCTCTTTCCGATATGTCCCTGAGTGCTGTGAGCGTCGCAGCCTGAGGGATTTTTGGTTTGTTCAGTTGCTCGGTGGACTGAACTGCAAGCTATCGGGTGAAAAGTTAAGACCTAGTTTATCTCTTTGATAGCCTATCGGTTTACCCTCGGTCTTTGCTATTTTCATACCGGAGCATTTACAATGTAATCTGAAGAATACTTTGCATTCACAGTGAATGCGGGTTATATTTACATGATTTGTTTAAAATTTGTCTACTAAACAATGCCCTCTATGGCCTGTGAAAGTAGTGAGAATCTGGTGATATTCTATGTTTCATGACACAAGCTCCATGTGTAGTATATAAATATAGTTTGTAATCTTAATACGGCAAATATCAAGTATTGCAATTTTACTGTCATGAGTTGCGATGTGTGAGTACGTAAGTAAGTACCATGATAAAACACACCAGATACAATCCACTGACACCATATTACAATATTGTCAAAACAACCTGCAACCGGGCTGAATTTATGAATCCAACATCAGCCTTCTCGTGTTCAGCGGTTTACTTTATTTCCCAGTGTTGCTGGGGCTCCGCTGCCATTCTCCTCCGGTCGCACCGAGAGCCGGGCGCCGTAAATGTCAACATGATTGGTGTGATACTTAGTCTTGGCTGCGCTCCAGCAAGCCTGACTGAAGAGCCCCTCAGGGCAAGCCCCCTCCGCCAGCCAATCGCACCAAGGAGGTCTCTCTGGCTTTGTCTTAAGCCGATCTCTCCCAGGGAGAGGTCTGTGAATAAGTCAGCTCAGTTTGGACCTGAGGATGAAGTAACCTGCGCTACACTTCAGACCCACCCACAGTGTTGTATGGCTTTAGGTGTGTGTATCTGCCTGCTCAACATGTGTGATCTGGCTCACTATTGGGTTCATCACTGCCCCTCCAACTAGAGTTTTTGTCCGATACCAGTATCGGAAATTCATCCCATACTTCCTTTTAGGCATCGGTATCGGTGTGTCTATGCGCCAATCCGATACCATCACATGACTAGCTCAATAACTACACAGGAAGAGAACATCACAAACACGTGTGTTGTGCAGCATTCGTCAATTATCGGATGTGGAAAGTCGGGAAAACACGACTTCTCAGACCTGCGTGTGTGTCAAGCTACCAAGTCGGAAAGCCATGGATGCATGGACGCTTAACTACAAGAATACAAATGTATTATCATAATTATAGATTAGCAATGAGTCAATGATCGTTCTGAAAAAAACAGTTTTTAGACCGTAAGTGAACCGAGTATACATTGCGGTCATTGTAAGAGAACCCTTTGCTATTTGTAGTTACAATGCTCGATGCTGTACAGTATATTCTATATACTGCTGATACTCAAGTTTGGGAATCTGAATTGTTATCGGGATGGAAAAAATGATATCGGTATAACGGCTCAACCCTCAACGTTCACCCGCCGGTCTCATCCCCCCCCCCCCCCCCCCCCCCCCCCC
>JAOPUD010000131.1:9600626-9618698 GCA_027122715.1 Trisopterus minutus
CCCACCCCCCACCCCCCACCTGACACAATCTGGACCACTGCACTCACCTGAACGTTGTTCTGAACCGTGGAGATGGGGGGGATTGAGAGCTCAAAGACCCAGACTTGGTTGGAAAGAGTGGCTGGACCTCCTCTCTCTGTGGGGATTCAGGGCCCCATGTTTCCCGAGGGAGACGAGGTCCAGCTCCTCTTCTCTCTCTCCAACCAACAACCGCTAAGTGGGGTTTCAGAGCCACCTGGTGGTCGATGGTTAGATTGGCGTGAACAGAACCGAACTCAGAGCTATTCAACCATCCCCTGTAAAGGAACGTCACCTTTCCCTGTAGGGCAATTAGCAGACGCTTTTATCCAAAGCGACTTACAATAAGTAGAAGAAAAAGGAACAACAATATGTCACTGTTGGTACAGCAAGGACGATCATAGAAAGTGTGCAAGTGTGAAAGAAAGTGCCAAGCAATAACAACCGCCAAGTTAACCCATTCCCTGTATACAACAAAGATAGCTAGGATAAGAAGCTACAATGCTAAGGACTACTTTTTAAGTACAAGGATGTACAACAGACAATAAGTGTGTACGTTAAGTGCCAGGACGTACAACATATATGAACTATGCAGACTCTAGGTGAACTATGAACAAGTTAGTCTGGAGTCTTGCTTGTTTTTTTCCCCCTTTTTTTAACTCTTTTCTGCGGGTCCTTGCAGGATAACGGAGTTGATGGGCTACGACCCGGAACACCTGATGAACCGCTCCGTGTACGAGTACTACCACGCCCTGGACTCGGACCACCTCACCAAGACCCACCACAACCGTAAGGCCGTCCAACCACATCCTGGCGCCTGACGTCTGGCGAAACGACCGCCTGGACCACGGTTTTAATCGTCTGTTTCCCTCTCCCCTGGTCCGCTGTCGTAGTGTTCGCCAAGGGGCAGGTCAGCACGGGGCAGTACCGCATGCTGGCCCGCGGGGGCGGCTTTGTGTGGGTGGAGACGCAGGCCACCGTCATCTACAACAGCAAGAACTCCCAGCCGCAGTGCGTGGTCTGTGTCAACTTTGTGCTCAGGTAAGGGCCCGCCTGACCTCGCTCGTGTCCAGGGGATGGGTGGGCGATGGGGGTGGGCTCCATCCCAATCTCCGTAGATTTGTATATGGTGTATTCTGTAGAAAGATATTCAGCGATAAAATAACACATTTCAATCACATCACAGGTCCACTACAATATCAATCAATGCCCCAAATGTAACCATGTTAGTCAATCTACCAAAGCCATGTTTATTTTGTCCTATTTTGATCGTTTTTGGAGCTCTTCCATTTCCACGGTTGTGGTATAACCAGCTGGACCTCCTCTCTCCATCACAGCGGTGTCCAGGAGGAGAAGCTCATCTTCTCTCTGGAGCAGACGGAGGATGTGAAGCCAGTGAAGGAGGAGAAGAAAGGGCCACAGGGGGTAGAGGAGGAGGAGCAGCAGAAGCAGGAGGAGCAGGAGGAGGTGGTGGTGGAGACCGTCTGCCAGGCAGAAGAGACTGTGTTCCAGGCTGCGTCTCTCCAGGAGCTGCCCAGCGAGGAGAAGACTCCAGAGGTGGACGTGGTCCAGATCTTCACTCAGGCCCCTGAGGGCCCGCCCCTGGTCAGCCTTTACGACCAGCTGAAAGAGGAGCCCGAGGCCCTCACCCTGCTGGCCCCGGCCGCAGGAGACACCTTCATCTCCCTGGACTTCAGCTGCCCTGGTCAGTCACACGCCTCCTCCACTCAGTGCTGACCCTCCACTCCTATAACACAGCATGCTTCCACTTTCCACTAAAGCACACTAAAAATATGAGATTGCTACAATGCTAAGTACTATTTTTTACGTGCCAGGACATACAACATACAATAAGTGCATAAGAGATGTGTGGGGGGGGTCTATGGGGGGTCTATGCAGAGTCTAGGTGAACTCTGCACAAATGAGTCCATGCCAACATCTCTCCACCTCCACCACAGACTCCGAGATGAACCTTCTGGAGGACGTGCCTCTCTACAACGACGTGATGCTGCCCTCCACCAGTGAGCGCCTGGCCCTGCCTCTGACCGCCCTGACCCCCAGCGAGTCCCCCCGCTCCACCACCAGCCCCCCCGCGGAGCCAGAGGTGCCCTCCGGCCGAGCCGGCAGCCACACGCGGGCCGGCAGCACCCCGGTGGTGAGTCACCTGACCTTGTGTTGTTGGGACCTCCTGCTGTGGATGAAGTTTACAAAGTGCTGACCCGTCTCCCTCCTCTCTCCCCCGTCAGCCCGACAGCACCCTGGACCTGGGCTTCCCCGGGGACATGGAGCTCAGCTCGGACTTCGACCTGGTCGAGAAGCTGTTTGCCGTCGACACGAAACCCAAGACCCCTTTCACGACCCAGGTAGGCTTTCAGACCCATTGACATTTACATTTAGGGCACTCTTTTATCCAAAGCGACTTACAATAAGTACATTTGTCAGAAGAAAGAGAAACAACAATATATTGCCTTTGCTACAGTAAGGATGTTCATAGAAAGTGCCAAGCACCAACAATCACTAAGTTAACACATTCCCCGTATGCAACAAAGATTGTATGGATAAGTTGCTACAAGACACTAAGTATTAGTTTTAAGTGCAAGGGTTAGGGGAACTCTGAACAGGTGAGTCTTGAGTCTTTTGCGGACCCCCCCCATAGTCCATCCTTCCTGTTCACAAAGTCCCAGTCCTGAACCCAGTCTCCGTGCGGTACGTTGTGTGTGTCCAGGCCATCGAGGACCTGGACCTGGAGATGCTGGCGCCGTACATCCCCATGGACGACGACTTCCAGCTGCGCTCGCTGGCCCCCGACGAGCCCCTGCCCTGCGAGCCACCGCCGGTCCCGTCGCCGGCCGGCTTCGCACCGCTCCACAGCTACCTGAGCGCGCCCTCTGTCCGCATGGGAGGCCCCGGGCCCCTGGAGCCGGTGACCACGCCCAACACAGCCCTCCTGCTCTCCAAGAGGTAGGCCTTCTGATGCCACGGCCCTGGGACAGGGCCTTTACTTCTTCTGCGCCTGGTGAAATGTCCTCTTCTAGTAGCTGTTCAGAGCTGCTCCCTGCGGTGGCTGATTGTGTAGAACAGGGTTCTTAACCTCGTGGTCAGCGAGCCGCTGAGGGTCTGTGGGCCTCCTGCTCATACCTGAAATGGACAAATTAAAACCAATATAAAAAAAATAGATGCATATAATCAAAAATGAATACGCGATAAATAACTTTTATCGCGTGGTAGTATGGCTTGCTGTTATTTATTATCAGAATGTTTTCATTTCGAGGTTTTCCGTTGATGTTTTGTGTTAATTTGGGTGTGCCAAAAATTAAACGAGGATACCTGGCCCGAATGAATACGTTCCCCGCCCTTCTGTGTTCAGGAACCCTCAGCTGGAGAAGGAGGTGTCTCTGAAGATGTTGGCCGCCCAGAACGCCCAGCGCAAGAGGAAGCTGGGTGACGTCCCGCTGACGGAGGTCTTTGAAGCGGTGAGCGCAGACACCCCTCCATCAGTTAGCCTCCACCCACACGCCACCCAATCAAGCCCCGTGCTACACCTACCACACCTACCACAGATCAGTGAGTGCGGTCTCTCCGTTTCCCAGGGGGCATTGCTGCAGGGCCCGTGTGAGCAGGGCAAGAAGCTGAAGGTGTCAGAGGTTCCTGTGGTGCTCTCCCATCGCTACATCCTCCTGCTGCCGTCAGGTGAGGCTAATGTTGTGGTCAGATAAAGACCCCCAGCAGATGACCCTAGATGTATGACTCTAACCCGTCTCCCTGCTCTCAGACCTGGCCAGTCTCCTCCTGGGCCCCTCCTCGGAGGGCGGCAGCCCGGCCATCACCCTGCCCCAGCTCACCCGCTACGACTGCGAGGTCAACGCGCCCGTACAAGGGCGCCAGCTCCTGCTGCAGGGGGAGGAGCTTCTGCGAGCTCTGGACCAAGTCAACTAGGCGCACGCTTAAAATCCCGCTTCAAGCCTGCTTCCTGCCGGCCCGGACCGGACACTAAGGTTTATCTCACCCCCCCAGCTCCCTTCCCTTCCCCAGCTCTACTCTCCCTTATTTATGTGTCTGTATGTTGGATAGGAGGTTGGCTGCCTGGTCCCCCGTGTCTTCAGCGTTCCACCGCGGTGAGACCCTCACAGGGTCTCTGGTGCAGGTTGGGGGGCCGGGGGGCAGGACAGGAGTTACTGCCAGCAGTATATTGTAAGCTTAAGTCGCACAATTTATATTTTCCTAAAGAGAAAAACTATAACCAGCAATATATAGAAATATATATACAAAGCCATTTTAAAAAGTTTGAATGGGATTTTAACCATTTAAAAAATAAAAAAAAACTCCTCTCCTGGTATGTCGTAGTACTGTAGTACTTGTACCTTAACCGAATGTCTTTAGTCTGCCAGTATGAGCATATTGAACGTTGTATACCATAAATGTTTGTGTCTGAAGCGAACACGTTTGTGTAGATGTTCAGTACTGTCACTTTATTTCTTTACTGTAAGTGTGTATTACTGTGCAAAGGCAGAAAAAATGTCTAATTTCCGCACTTGGGCAGTCGCTCTAAAATTTAGATGGGGAGCTTTATTTTCCAATCATGTATGTTTGGCGATTATTTGTCAAAAGAATCCATGTTTTGTCTTTGAAATGAGTAAATCTGCCGCGTTCAAACCGAATGAGAGACTATTTCTAGCTCTACATTATAATTTGGTAATTTGAGAGTCAAAGAAACAATATAAACGAGTAATAGATTGGAGCTTTGGACTTCTCATCCATTTTCCAGGAGGCCATGACAGTTGTCACCCGGCCATTAGAGTCCTCAGGACAGTTCTTCCCATTCGGTCTGAACTCAGCATCGCTCCAGTCATTTAGAGGACACTTGGTTTGAAAATGTTCATTTATTTTAAATGTGGGATCATTGTCTCAGTAGCATTTGTGGCTTGTCCAACTTTTCCACTCAGTAGTTTATACCGTTAGTTCAATCTGCAGTGTGGGTCTGTCCTGTTTCTTGCCACTGTCTAACATTAAATTGCTTTGTCAAAAAATATACTGTCTTCCACTTTTTTGGTATGACATCTGTACAGTATTACTACCATGAACTACAATGGAGGCATACATCCTACAGCTTCCCAGTGGGGCCTGCGACTCAAGTGGAAATTATACAGAATCATTGCCAACAATGATAACAAACAGGTTTTCACTTCAAAACATTTTTTAAAAGAGGCGTGTTCTTGAGGTGTGACAGGTGTCTGATGGCTCCGGTCTGGGAGGAGTCCATCCAACGAGTTCGGACCTCATCCTCCTGCCCTTCCTTGTGCGGCAGAGGAGTGAAAGCTCTCAGCGGTCACTCTGCATACTCTGGTGTTATCTGCATGCTCAGCAGCTCCTGTCCCCGCTGGACCAGCATGGAGATGGTTTTGCTGCTGCGAACAGCCTGGTAGATCTCCTCTGAGGTGTTCACTTTGGTGCCGTCAATCTCCACCACCACGTCCCCCGGCTGCATGCCGGCTCTGAGAGAAAAGACGATCATAACAAGCCTGGACGTGGACCATAGGTTGGTTGAATACATTCCTCGGGTTGGTTACAAAAAGACTGACTGAATTTGCATGTCTGTATTGTCAAATGTAATTTCAAAACATTGGTGACCCATTTGTTTCCATGCATGTCACGGCCTCCTACTAAATCACTGTCTGTAATAAGCTCAACCGGTATAATTGAAGGGGTTAAGATCTAGCACAGTTGACATTTACAACTACATTTAAGGCATTTAGCAGATGCTTTAATCCAAAGACACTTACAATAAGTAGATTTGTCAGAAAGAAAATTTATTGCTGTGGGTACAGTAAGGCTGTTCATAGAACCAGGTGCCAAGCACTAACAATTACTAGGTTAACCCATTCCCTGTATACAACAAAGATAGCTAGAATAAGATGCTACATAATGCTAAGTACTATTTTTAAGTGCAAGGAGGTGCAACAAACAATACGTGCGTAGTTGAAATTGTCATCTGTATGGACAAGTTCCTGTGAAGGCAAACCCTTGATGTCTATCACTGTCTTGGATCTGAAAGTGCGACCCATCAATAGCGACGCCATGCTTACTTGTTTGCTGGTGAGCCTGTGATGACCCTGTGGATCAGGACCCCATGGGTGACTTCTGGGAAGAGCGAATCTCGCAGCTTTAACTCTGCAATGATACTGCACCAGCAAAGAGACAAGATGACACAAACCCCTCGGAGCAGAGTGTGAACACATCCGTTGGGCCATGACGGCTAATAAAGTATTACCTTGCTGTCAGGGTCAGCATCATTACTCCAATATACTTCCGCCTGCTGTCTGATTGGCCGAACCTCGATCCTGGCAGGTACAACAACAAAGTTAGATACGGTATGAAATGGGATGATAGTTGTGATAAATAAATAAATGTTATGGGAGTCCATCCATCAAAGATAACATGCCCCAAAAAACTAACTTTTCTATGGAAGAGGAACTGCTGGAACAAAGTGACCCTCTTTTACATTCTTGAGTACTCCAACATCCTCATCAACTCACTCTTCTGCTCTGCTGATTTGTCCAGGAACAGCTTGACGTGGTCAGAGGGGATGGCGAAGGAGATCCCAGGAGTGACCTTCATGGTGTTTATCCCAATCACCTCCCCGTCCTGGTTCAGACCACACAGAAAAGTATCTCAAATATCTAAATATGTTTGAAAAAAACAAACTTTTCTTTGGTATGTGATGCTTTGATCTGTCACTCACCAGGTTAATGAGGGGGCCTCCTGAGTTCCCAAACTGCAAAACACAAATCGGTTGTATGCTTACTACAAACCGACAGATGGCAAAAACAATATTCACAAACAAGCGCACGCCGGGTCTCGGACCCTGCATCGCCACACAGCATGGGGCTCCAACTACATTGACCCCTTGACTGTAAACAAACACAATTAACCTTAAATTAGCAGAGCCAATCGGGGTAGTTTACCTTGGCTTACACCTACGGACCACCGCTTCACACCACAATATCCCCATCATACAACTTACATCAATGGCCGCATCCGTCTGGATGTAGTCCATGTTGGAGTTGGACAGGCCCAGCTCCTTACTGCCTCTCTGGGCAGAGCTAACGATGCCCGATGTGATCGTGTTGCGCAGGGCGAACGGGCTGCCCATGGCGACCACAAACTCTCCTTGGCGGACATCCGAGGAGCGTCCGAGGGGCAGGGTGGGCAGAGGATGCTGGAGCCAAGGTTGGGAGGGACAAATATGTGAGTATGTATGTTGTACGAGAACTGCAGCCTTGGAAATGCGCAACAGATTAAAAAAGCGTTGTTCACCTTAGATGTGATTTTAATAGTGGCAATGTCGGCCACTTGGTCGACATCCTGCACGGTGGCGTTGTACGTTTCCCCGTTGGTCAGCTTGACACGCACGCCTCTCTTATTGGCGACAACATGGGCATTGGTGACGATGAGACCGTCACTGGTGATGATGAAGCCCGAACCATTCGACACAGGGGCCTCTCTCCCGGAAAATGGGTGCCTATATAAAAAATGGACAGTAAAACATGTTACGTCTGGTGATCAGATGACGATTTACATTTGGGTCATCCATCCTTAACCAAAAACCAAAGAGCGTGTTTTATCTCCTTAAGCCAAAACCACGCTTCACACACATTGGACCTCAGAAAAAGTACATTACACATGACAATTACATTTGAAGATGTGTGACAACTTACCTGCCTACAATTTCAATGTACACCACAGCTGGAGTCGACTTCTCTACCACGTCAGCAATGAAGTTGTACTTGTACCGGGGGCTGTCGGGTTGGTACGGGGAGGCGCACCGGGCAGATCGGAGGACTGGTCCGAGAATTGAGCTGGAGAGTGATAGTGTCCCGTCGTCCACCTCCTCCCCCGAATCCCAAAGTCCGGCTAAACCGAGTCCCAAACCAAGTCCCAACCCGGAGGCGACGGAGGCTCGGACGCTTCGCCCCCACGGAGTGTCGCGACCTCTTCCTGTAGTCCTGGTCGGGGGTCTCGTGTCCAGGACATGCCTTGTGTCGCTGCCTGCATGTACTCTATCAGATGTTAAACTAGATAAACTGGTTGTAGTTCTTTCGGTTAGCAAGGAGGACCCACATCTCTTACGTACCAAGAAAACAAAACGATTGACAACGCCTGATGCCATATTGCATCACGACCCTGAGCAGACTTCCCCAGGTTTATTAACCGAACCGGATTAAACCGCGAGGAAGTAAAAATGCAACCACAGAACCCAACCGTCTCCGCGGACTTCCTCGTAATGTTTAGAGTGACTATGACCCACAAGTAACATCAAGTATGAATCTGCTCCCTTGACATGTGTGACACGCATGCGCAATGTGACGCCTTAATGGGGCACATTCAAGAGTATAATGTCAATCTACGGCTTTGAACATATGGACCGTTAATAAAACGGTGAACAGGTTTGACACGAAAATACCAGCCTCATTTCAATTAATGATGGTACAAATCATTATTGCTTCGAAATATTGTTTCAAAGTTCGCGAAACAATGTTAATTTATATATTTCTCACAAATGATACACATAACACCGAAAAAATGCAACCAACTGCTGAAAAACTGAAAACTCTCCCTGAAAACATGCTCCATGTAAAGATAAAGGTTACTTTATGATTTATTTTGAGCTCGATTGGATTGTGAACATACACACCGGACGTCACAGCCG
This sequence comes from Trisopterus minutus, assembly GCA_027122715.1. Taxonomy (NCBI): domain Eukaryota; kingdom Metazoa; phylum Chordata; class Actinopteri; order Gadiformes; family Gadidae; genus Trisopterus; species Trisopterus minutus. The sequence continues at coordinate 9,609,352 of JAOPUD010000131.1, forward strand.
GCTGTGTTTACGGAAGTGACGTAGCGAATTCGAGCGGCTCTCAATTCAAATTTGAAAGTTACTCACTAGCTTAGCAGTACCGTAATTGAGTTACCTTTTATAGGGATTTGTTTATTCATAGTCAGATAAAGAAAGGTAAAGTCATCGACACAGTGAGCTGGACTCATAAGTTGGACCAGAAACGTTGACGCTGGTCCATCGTTACCATTGTGAGGAGTAGCGGATCACGGACTTCAACTCGTGCTAAACCAGTAACACACCAGTGGCTGTAGAAGTCTGAGCTGTCGACGCTATTCAGAAATGTGTAAATAATCAAAAACCGTCTACAAAGGCATGTCGTCGTTAAACTCGAGAAGAATCCAAGCAGGCCGATGTTGCTTTCAGCAGCAGAGAGGCGGTCGGGACCGGAGGCTCCAGACGCACCCGCAGCGCAGCGGGGAGCTCGAGTCCACGGCCATAGATGACGCACACACGTCTCCCAGCCTCCTGCAGTCAAGTATGTATGATGTTTCAGTCACAGGATGGGATCGAGGCCCTTTCCCCACCTCGAAACCCATGAAGTCGTACGCTCGCCAGTTGGATGAGAGACCACAATTTCATTCTCCAGCCAAGATTTTTGCGAAAATGAAAGCCAGTGTTAGCAGGAACACTGACGGGATGCAAGCAGGTGAGAAAGATGTATCCGTGTTTCTGACGCCGAGGAAAGGAGCAGCGAACACGCGGGAGGCGAAGTGGATGACGAACGAGACCAGAACCGTCGATCCTATTGGTGCAGAGGCCATGACCATCTCCCCTTCAAAGTCCCCTCTGCATAAACCCGTGCCCAGGTCCTTCCCCCACCGCACCCAGTACAGAGTGCCGTCACCGGTGAGGGAGACGCGATACGAGCTGATGGAAAGGAATGAGTATACACCTGTAAAAAACCCTGGTCAGGTGACACCACAAGTACCGCTGTCTCACAAGGCCACGCATTCAAGATCATCCAAATCCGTTTTCGGAACTCGCGCAATAGGGCAACCACAACAATTGTCCAATTACGAAATTGGCGGAAGACCTATCATAGGTAAAGGTTCTGTGAAAAACCACAGCTAAACTGCACTCTTTCTGAAATCATTGATTAATGCCCTATGACGGCAGTACTATGCTACAGTTTCTGTCTTGGCTGATTATATTGATGTTTGAACAGATGTGACGGTGGGATTGGAAAAATGTCCATCGATGTCACCGGCAAAGATGTTTGCTTACTTCAAGAGAAGGGAAAGCAAGAGAGCTTTTCCTTTCCGACAGAAAACAGGTGAGGACCCCCACGGGGGATCCGTGGCCCTCAGATGATCGGTAGTGGCGAGGGCCCCCCCCCCAGTGAACGTTTATGTTAATGCTTCCACCTGCTTTATCTTGTTGCTGTAGCTCATGGGAAGGACGTCTGCATGGAGCTATCGGATGATGAATCACAAGGTTTTTTTTCGGCCAAGCTGTCGAAGAGTGACCCCTGCAGCATTGACGAGCCCACAAACAGCCCAGTGGGGAACGATGTCACCGATGACCTTTCACCTCCTCCTCGCTGTCCTGTGGTTCTCAACAACCTGTGGCTTCATGACTCTGAAAAGGCCCTCCTGTCAAAGAGACGTAAGATTTGCATTATATTTAGTGTCGCAGTCTCGTCCGGTCGATGGATTTCAGTCATATCTTTTTTGTATCACTTTTTGTGGCGTGTCCTGTCGCGTTGTTTCACCAGAGGGTCTGATTTCACTGGAGAACCGGATGGCTCCCGCCAAGACCCACATGCAGGAGAGGAAGAGGCAGCAGCCCCAGGAGGCTGACGATGTCGGACGCAGCGCCAGGGAGGCAGGTGGGAAAGAAGTGAACAGGAGAGGGCAGCCTCTGCATTGGCCAAATATCAAATGTAAAACCAAATCGCAGCCTCCTAGATCTTTGCTCCCTAGATCAGGCCTGTATGTTTATTTTTGTTCGGAATTCTGAATTCTGTTCTCAAACTTTTAATGCCTTTTACTTTTATGATTAAGAAGTGAGTAGGGGGACAGCGATTATAGATTTTGATGGTAGAATTATAGTCTGAGGAAAAAGCACGGTTTGACAGTTATTATTACAGCATCAACCCCACAGATATATAATATCACAAATAATTCTTTAATAAAAAGGTTCTATTGTATTTTTTAGCACATTTCAATGTTTTTGATCTAAAAGGATTTATCAAATTTTACATGTGGCAGTAGAAAAACATTTATATTGTTTTTGTTTGTTTCCAGATTTGGGAAAAACTAAATAATGTAAACGAGAAATTGTGTTAATAGTGGAACTATAGTGGAACTGGTGAATTGCTGCATTCCTAGAAGTGAATTGTCATTCTGTTGCACAAAGGCTCCTTGGCCAAAGTGTTCTCCACAGGTGGGTCTTGTTTCAAGAAGTTAGGGAACCGCTGCTCAATCAGTTTATTTTTTTGGTTTAGGCAATGGAGTTCCATCTCGGAAGAAGCCCGCCTCCACAGATCTGAAACTGATAGAAGTTGAGTACGGGACAGGCATGGATGCTTTTGATCGTCTTCCGGGAAGCGAAGATAATCGATTCCAATCAGAAGCTGCGTTTGAGAGATGTCGAAAAGATGACCCGCCCATCCCAGCCCGCAAACCTCTGTTGGTTTTGGCCGAAGACCCACTTGTCAATCAATCCCCGTGTGTGTCAATCCCCAAAAAACACAAGTCCATCTTCAACTGGAAGCCAGTACCCTTGGAGCCAATCCAGCCTAAACAGGTACCACGGATTCTTCAGCTGTTTTTCTATATCCTAGTTTTAAGAAGAGGTGAAATACACCTTGTCATCTCAAATGTAGTAATTCAACAAACAATTGTGTGGTAATTGCGTTCCTCCCTCGCTTATTCAGCTCCCTGTTCAGAAGGGAAGTGGATGTGAACTTGCAAAGTGGACAATCAAGTTTAACAGGGAAGGTCTCTATGTGGACGGAATCCGAACGTGAGTACACACTTGGTGCTCCTGGGTGCTCTCTGTAACACATGTCTAATGGCATGTTCCCGGTCCCAGACGAGGATGTGTTTCGGCTGGGTTTCGTGGGACGAGGAAGACGATGAAGCTCTCAGCATGTTCCCCATCCCCTGCACAGTGTTATTATGGGGTTTGTGGGACTGCAGTGTGTGACCCCAGTGTGTGACCGCAGTGTGTGACCGCTGTGTGTGGCTGGGTGCTTGGTCTACAGTGTGTGACTGGATGCTGGAACTGCAGTGTGGGACTGGGTGCTGGGTCTACAGTGTGGGACTACCCTGGACCTGGTCTGACTCGTGTTCCCCTCCCAGTTCAGACAACACTCCGTGGCACAGCACCATCATCGTGAAGAGGATCTCCAGGGACGTGCTCAGAACGCTGTCGGGGAAGACCTACACTCTGATTGGCCTGATGAACATGGATGAATCCTCCAGTAAGAGATGCTCATTAGAAGTTAGAAGACTTATAATGTGCAACAATGTAATATCTCACATGGAGGTGGGGGGGGGGGGGGCTCTTCCAGAGTTTTGTGTGTAACTTTAAAACTCTTTTTGTCCTTTGCAGAATTTCCAAAGTGGCTTCTGAGCAAGTTTGTTCACGGTTTCCCACAGGATTGGAAGAAGCAATTTGAGCGTTTCCTTTCAGAGACAAAGTAAGAGGATTCAAATCTGTATGCAAATCTGGGTGTGCAGCACTCAATTTGACTTGCATTGGTACGATGCGTTGGTTGGCTACTTTATAAATGTCCACTTTTTAAGATGTTCCACTCATCAGCATGTTTTTATCATCTTTGAAAACCCAGGAAAAATGCTAAGGGTCCGGGGCCCGAGGACACAGAGAATGCTGAGAAGAAGAGCTCCACACCTTTCGTCACACGTAAGTATGAAGTTTCACAAGTTCCACCATGGACTCCTAGTAAGATTAATCCTGCCAAATACATTGCTATGATTTGAAAATCTTAAAGCGTATAGAGGATTGCATATTTAGCCAATTGCACTTTGAGTTGCAATGAGTTTGCAATGTGAGTTTTTCTCTACTTGGCTAGTTAGGTGACCCATGTTTTTCTCTACTTGGCTAGTTAGTTCACCCATGTTTTTCTCTACTTTTCCTCCACATCAGCCTCCTGTCCTCCCCCCTCCTCGAGTGTGTCCAGTCTAGTCCTGAAGAGGTCTCGCAGCGGCCGGCTGATCAAGCCGCCGCTGGAGTACTGGAAAGGCGGGAGGGTGATCGTGGACAAGTGCATGAACGTCACCATCCTGGAGGACTACTACGAGAGCAGCGTGTGCATGACTGTACGTGTCTCTCCCTCCCTGTGGGCCTTCTGGCTCTAAACTCTAGCTGAGAGGAACTCTCACTGCATTCAGTCCCACAGCCCGACTCGTTGAGACGGTTTTGACCAGTGTCCATGACCCTTCCTTTACATTTTTTAACTTCAGAAATCCTTCACACTGCCCACCATATCGGAATCTCAGCCGCCCATACAACATGGAGGACTTCGCCAGTACTGCAGAGAAGGTAAAGCTGCTGCCCCATCCTCACAACCCTCCCATGTACGTGTTCAGCACTGATCCTCTGCTCCTCCGTCCCCAGCCCCCAAGCACAGCCAGGCGACCGGCATGCACCTCGTTGACCAGCAGCAGTCCTCTGCCGTCTGCGTGCTGCAGAGGAAGGTGAGAGCTGTGAGTCGGAATCGCAGAGCAAAGACCCATGCAGAGCCAGAGGTCTCCGCGTCCCCTCCGGAAGAGGGCTGGCGTGGGTACGCCAGCAGCAGCCCAGAGGAGCAGGAGCCCGCAGCCAGGAGAGCGGCAGAGCGGCGACGTCCGGTCCGGGGGGCTGCCCTGCGGGCGGGCCGATCGACCGACCGTCGGGACCCCAGACAACGCTCCGGCGACGACACTTCTGAGGGTCGGATTACCGCGTTACTAAGGGAACAGAATATTCAAGCATCCAAAAAACCGAATGTGGCTCACAGTGCCGCCGCATCGCCATCTGATGAAGACATTCCTGTGAGGAAGAAGGGGAGGAGGAAGGCACAGCGTCAGGACATGCATCAAAGCGTTCTCTACGACTCGTTGTCCAATACGTCTATCAGCTCGTTGGACAGCAGCTTGACAGTCCCAAGGAAGGGCATGGATAAGACTGTGACGAGGACGGTCAAAGGAAGGGTGCGGTCACCAGAGCTTGCGCCTGACCCGGTGTCTGACCTGGCCAAGCCCAGTAAGAGAGGAGGGCGACGTACAGTGCCTCCCACGGTGTCTGCTCTGGCCAAGCCCAGTAAGAGAGGAGGCCGACATAAAGTCCCTTCCCCGGTATCTGCTCCGGCCCAGCCCAGTAAGAGGAGAGGCCAGCGTAAAGTCCCTTCCCCGGTGTCTGCTCCGGCCCAGCCCAGTAAGAGAGGAGACGGAGGTACAGCACCAAAGAGAGCCCTTCTACATGAAGAGGAGGAGAAAGAGGATTGGACGGAAGCAGAGCTTGCGCGTCTGAAAATGTAGGTGTTCTGTTACCAGAGGGTGAATTATTATTATTACTATACGCTGCATCATGTATAGCAGTAAAAAAAATAGACTTTGAAAACAAGATCAAAACAAAATCAAAGTAAACAGAACATCTAACACACCCCCGTCTACTGTGTGTACAGGGCCATGGCGTCCTTCCCAAAACACATGGGGAGCTACTGGGTGAACGTGGCCATGATGGTGCAAACGCGGTCGCCAGAGGACTGCCAGACGCAGCACAACTTCCAGGCCAGTGTCAAGGCCTCCAGTAAGAACACCAGGGTCTCTGGGAAGAAGAAGGAGCCCCCTGCAGACCAAGGTAGGGGATCACAGAGATGGTTAGGAGTCTCAGTGTATGAAGCTTCTTTAAAGCTACACATTTGCCATCTTGTGGATGTAGGAAATAATAATCGGGATGTCCATCTCTCCTTTATAGGACAATCCGATTGGTATCTAGATACATCTTATACATCTAGCTATGATACGATTCAGGGACGATACATCTTAATGTGGAACGATTCAATACAATTTGATTCAATGTTCAAAAGATCCAGTGCAATTTGATGAGATATGATTAAATCTGATAGTTGATATTTGTTTACTTTAACACAAAATATGTATTTTATCAGATAGCTCGAAAATAAAGTTTGACCAATCAGATCCCTCAGAAAAAAGAAAAAAAAGTTCAACCAATCTGATCGCTCAGAAATGTATATATTGTTCGACCAATCAGTTCGCTCGAAAAAATATTTTTCTCTCGACCAATCTGATTGCTCAGAAATTACTATTTTTTTCAACCAACCAGAACTCTCAACAAATAAAACAAAAATGACAAATTGCTCATATTCTTTAAGCGATCATGGTCATTTTAAATCGTTTCAGGGGGCATTTACACACAATGTCAATATTTACTGTGTTTCTGTTCGTATTTACTTTAAAATCAGGGCTCAAAATAGTGTGCCACAGCTTTTTTATTAAAAACGCATATCTGCACCGGTATATCAACTCTTTCATCTTCTTTGTTTTTGCATTTCTCATTTGAAAGATTGTCCTTTTGAAAGCCATCCGGTTTGGACTGACTCGAGGCCTTGCTTTCCCCCCCCAGTGCCTCCCGCCATCACGGCGCGTGTGGGATCTCTGCAGAGGAAGCAGCAGGTGTGGCAGTTCATGGAGGCCATGCCCAAGGAGGACAACGACGACGCCTTCAGCAGCTCCGCCATGCAGGGAAAACGCTTCCAGGTGAGGCTCACCACCACCACCACACGTTGAGTGGTCAACGCGCACAAAGAAAATACGGTGTGGTTTTTGTGATGAATGCACAAATGAGTATAAAGTGTCTAACTTCTTCCTTAAGTACCTTCAGTCCTTTTACATCAGAACAAATGAAAAATGGACTGTATTTATGAAGCGCTTTTCTAACCAGTGGCCACTCAAAGAGCTTTACAATATTGCTGAACATTCACCCATTCATGCACAGGCGTCAGCCACGCAAGGCGACCGTCAGCTCGTCGGGAGCAGTCAGGGTCAGGTGTCTTGGTGACACTCGGCTAGGAGGAGCCGGGGATCGAACCAACGACCTGAGCCCCTTGCCGCCCTACAAGTGAAGGCGGTGCGTGTCGTGACGTGTGTTCTGCTCCCCAGATGCCCTCCATGACCCCCAGTGGAAAGGAGCAGGGCTTCGTGCTCTCAGACCTGGAGCCCACCACCCCTCGGGGGTCCAGCTACTGCACAGTGAAGACCCCCTCTGGTCTCCACATCACCCCTGGGATGATTCGCTCCGTCAACAGGTCACAACCTGGCTTCTCTCATAATATTGTTTTGTTTTTAGATTATGTTCTATCATAAATGACAAAACCAACTTTTGATCACACCATAAAACTTTCTACTTCCTTAATTGTCACCTTTTCATTACACATGTTTTAAGTTGTAAAACAAACTGCAAAATGGAAATGTCTACCAGTGTTTTGTCAACATTGGTCTAAATTCAATGTGTGGGTATTTGGTTTTGTTTTGTACAGAATGCATTGTTTGGTTTTCTATAGAGCTTGAGCCTCTATGTTGTGGTTACATGCAGAGGAAAGCTTGCCTTCCTCAGAAGGCTGATCAGATATCCTGGTAACTCTGGCTTCCTCAGCCAGATGATTACATATCCTGGTAACTCTGACATGTTATTGTGGTCTGTAGGAAAAAGGATGATAACTACATCTTCCAACTCCAGAAGCGAATGAAGAGAAGTCAAGTTAACGCCTGTAAACTCAGCCCCCCAACTAAGGTACAAGTATCCAAGTCCCTGTCTGACCTTGCTAGTCTGGTAGACCATGTACTTAGTGCCCGAAGGCCAGAAGTTTCCATATGATTTCTGACTCCAAAGCAACAAAGCTGCATTTTCTCACCCTTGTTTTCTTGTAGATGTTCCCGCTCACGCCATCGGTGAAGCGAGGTTTGAGGAAGGGTCGAAACATGGGTATGTAATCGTCCTTCTATCTGTACATATTTCTAGGAGGAGGTTGTGAGCTCACACTTTCTGTGCGATTCCAGGAAATTAAGATCTATCTCTATTAAGACCTACAAGTAGTTTAAGATCTGTTTGAAACCACTCAGTATGTTCTGAATGCCGTGTGTGGCGTTATCTTTTCCTCGTTTCTCTCGGAAGACACAAGCTTTGTCATACGGGAGATGTTCCCGGACAACCAAGGAGCCCAGGATGATGAGAGTGGAGAAGAGGAGGATGTTTATTTCTCAGACAGCGACTGATTCTATGTACTTGGCCTGAAAAGTCTTTTTTTGTTATTTTATCAGAATATACTACTTTTACTGACTTCAAAAATATTTGTAGTTCCTAATTGTGTGTATATATGCATTTGTCCTTTTAATGGTTCTTAATTAAAGTGGTTTGTATATTGTTCATTTTAAATAGTGGGCCAAACGGCCCTTTATCCAATGGCTGTGAAGGTTGTCAATAACTGAATGTTATGTGTTGAAGGTTTTATCACTTCAGTTAGCGATGTTTTAATTGGTTTGGTCTCCTGTTTGACACAAGTTGACATTTGTAAAAAATGTATCATGAAAAACGAATAAATGTCTGGTTTTTTTTTGTTTTATTCATCATCTGAAATGCTTTTACACACACACACACACACACACACACACACAAGGCGACTGCCACCCAGCGGTGATATATCTATTTCTAAATTTATATCTATATACTTATCTTACTAGTTTCCTGACTGCCATTAATTCATATTAGCGGTACAAAAAGGATGTACAATCCCGTTGTCTGAAAATAAGTATTTTTAGGCTGCAAGTTTGCCGTCGCTATGATGTCACGTGATAGCCCTGTCATGTGACCCCGGTCACATGACCTAGGTGAATGTTGCTTATGTCCTCCGGCGACCTGACCACAACAACAAGTCCCCCCTTGAGGATAATGAGGACCGTGTAAGTTATTACTGTTTAACTTGGTTTTAAGTCAACTAGAGTAGGTTATGTGTTTTGTGAACGACGTTGAAGTTGGCATCCGATTCGCAGCATCCGATTCGGCAGCTGGTCCACTTTAAATCGGTCCTGATTGAAAACCACTACACCTAGACTCTTCAAATCTGGACTAAATTTTCACAGTGAGGCTATACATTATATAAAACATAGTTACAGATTTGTGAAACCTTTTTTCTATTTGTGAAAATGCAATACAGGCTCATTTTAATGCTTTTTAGGGGTCCAGACTGCATTAGAACGGGTCCTGATTGAAAACCACTACACCTAGACTCTTCAAATCTGGACTAAATGATCACAGTGAGGCTATACATTATGTAAAACATAGTTTCAGATTTGTGAAAC
>JAOPUD010000131.1:9644185-9655727 GCA_027122715.1 Trisopterus minutus
TAAATGTTCGGAATTAAAAATTCAAACAATCAATAATATTGTTAACACATTTTATATAATTCAAAACAGCAACACAATGGTTGTTAAAATAATACTAAAACGTAATGTTTAACAGGTACATCGTACACTTTATTCCCTATGGGAGGAGCTCCTCACACACCTTTATATGCATGTGGTGGGTGTGTCCCGAAAGTCTGAGCGTTTATTCATATAAGATCAGTCGCACTTTGCCTCAGAGTCCCAAGGACAGACATGGGTAAGACAGGTGGAAGAGGAGACTTTGAATGGGTCTACAATGATCAGCCGCATACTTCGAGAAGAAGAGAAATATTGGGTAAGATGATTCCTATTTCAAAAAACATCAACATAACCTTAACTAATTTAACTTGATTTTTTTCAAGAAAGTTCATGACAATTCTGTTACCCAACCCTCTGGTTCATAAAATGTAGCCGGTTAAACCAGTTTTCCGTTGCTAGACAGGACACTTGTCCACAATGGATGGTTAAGAACGAGTGGGTAGGAGCCAGTATCTATCTCTACTTCTACTGATTCTACTGATACTACTCTGCATAAACAATACATTTAAAAACGATTACGGAAGTAGTGGCAGGAATGTTGCCGATATTGAGTAAAGTGGGGGCAGTAAGACAAAGTTCGAATTATATTTAAAAAGCCTGATTACATTAACTGCGAGCAACATTGGAGCGTCATAAACCGACCTATTCCTATTAACATAAACCTTCACACGTCTGTTGGACTAAGTCCTACAGAATGTCATCACTAAGTTATGCATTCTGACCAAATGCTAATTCAAAAATAGTAAATGGATATCTATGGGTAATTCAACGGTTGTACAATTATCCTGGAGAATCTCTGAGACTGGTTAACTCCCTGATATGTAAACATAGGCCTACCTTCTCTCCAACCCCGCTATCTTTAATATCTTCCTCTGTATTATGAAACAACATGTTGATAGCAGGTGCCTGACATGCCTCTACATTAGCACGGTAACAAGACACATTCCCCAGCAATTACACACACATCGGATAGTAGACGGTTTGCCAGGGTAAGAGGGGGGAGACACTGGGAGGAATATCTGGTTGGATCACCTTCAACAAAAAAAAGGCCAAATAATCGTGGAATAAATCGTAATTTGTTTAAAGTTGCACCTCCTGTGGCAAAAATCCTGGTATCCTAATCCTAAATCCCACCTTGATCTGCAGACCATGGATCTTGACCAAAGGAAGATGCAGAGGGTTTGTTCTCTGACACCTATGTGCTGCATTATTAAAGGCTTTATTATCATGCTTGGCCATGCCCTGTCAATGGAAGATACATGTCCTTAGGACCACATGGTACCAGGGAACATGGCAACCTACACTGCATCTCTTTTTACAATGCTAACCTTTTATAAAAAAAACGTAGTCATTGGATGCCTGTGTGTCATAGCTAACGTTGGTTAATCAGTGACTTGTGTTTTCATCAGATAAAGCGTTTTATTTTTGTTTCAGCATTATTCCACCCAGCACTGCTGTGGAAACACCTAAACAAGGAAGGAGATTAGGAAACCGCAGAATCAAGTTTAAGATTTTTATTTAGAAATTTAAGATGTGACCTTTTCAAGGATGAGGCTTAAGTTGAGTTTAATGTTTATTCAAAAAAGCACAGTCTTGCAAGCGGCTACAGTCGAGGTTGTCTGCCATATCTGCTGATATGATGATGGTACGGTTAGACAAAGATGTTTCACAATTTATTCGGCCCGTTGGCTAGTTTCACGTCACCTCTGTGAGTGCTATGTGTGTGATATCTTCCCAGAACACTTAACATATAAAGGTCACATATTATACCACCAGGTGTGAGTATGAATAGCCGTTACAAGCCGTTTTGACATTTGCGTCTTTTGACATCATGAGTGGGCATGTCCACCTAGTGTGCTGTATAGCTCAGTCTACCAGCCTACCCAATGGACTGTAGCAAACGTTGCTCATCAATCTGTCTCACATCTAGTTGGACACGCCCACGTGTGATGTCAGAAGAGGCCGATTTTCAAAACGGCTTGTAATTGCTAATCACACTCACACCTGATGGTTTAATATGTCACCTTTAAACAAGGAAGGAGATCAGGAAACCGCAGAATGAAGTTTATAGTTTTTTATTTAGAACTTTAAAAAAGTAATAGCCTACTAAGCAGAAATGGTCTTTAGAACACCAGCTTTTGCAGACTTAATTCCCTGGCTCTGCGATTATTCCCATAGTATCCACGCCAGGGTTATTAACAATATATAAAATATAATAAAATAGATGAAATAAGTGGGTAATGAGATCATTGATGTATTTCAAAAAACAAACAATCTCAAGTAATCATTGTATCTTAAAACGATGATGCACTATTGATATAGGGCTATTTACATGTAGGGCATAGCTTCAAGTACATTTGCTAAACAAATGAGGTTTGGATAAGAACGTGCCTTATTTGCATGACACATAACAGGAGCTCCCAACCATGTGGTGGTTTAATCGATCTGATCTTGTACGATCAGTGTGATCATTGTGTGCTTGTTGTTCAAACAGACGAAACCCAGACAACGTCTGCATGGTCTGTCTTTGCGTACATTCCGTCCCATTTTCATAGATTTTTAGCATTTATTTTGCTACAAACAACTGCCATTGCAACCATCTTCCATAAGGAAGCACATATTTTATTTATGTTGTAAACACAGAGCACTGCTGTGAGCCAGCCGGTGTATTATTTAGTGGGACTTGTATCTACTCGAGAGGTCGGTCCCAGAGCACAACAAACACCTCGGCCAATTAAAAGAGTTTTGTCAGCGGGCCCCTTACCCCCGGGGAGACATTAGAGGGATACACACGGAGATATCTGTAAATTGGCGTTGGCTGGTCTAACCCAGATTCACGCGTGGTTTAATTCCAAAGTCAACATTGATCGTCTATTCTAAGGGTGCAAGTCAATGGAAGCAGCTAACGGATAGCAAATGCTAATCCAGCAAACCCACGCACAACGATGACTTGTACAACTCGTCTACATCTTGGCTGGCAGACCCTTTTCAGCTATTGCCACATAGAGTTGTGGTTGTATATTTTCTAAATAGCTCAGTGACTTGACGTGGTTAACCTTGAAGTGTTTTTTCCCTGAACTATGCCTTGTAACTTACATGTATCTGACTATATGTAAAATAATACCAACTAGGCATAATGTGAAGCTATGAAGCTACAAGAGCTTTATGTTGCCTTATGATGTAGATGTGAACATTTACAGACAAAAATCCACTTCCTCATCTTCAACCTTGCACTCATGTCGGTCCGTCTGCTTCTGTTCCTCAGCTAAGTACCCAGAGATCAAGACCCTCATGGGCCCGGACCCTCAGCTTAAATGGGTGGTGTCAGGCATGGTACTCACCCAGCTCCTGGCCTGCTACATGGTCCACACCCTCCCCTGGAAGTGGATCTTCTTCTGGGCCTATGCCTTCGGCGGCTGCATCAACCACTCCTTGACCCTGGCCATCCACGATATCTCTCACAACGTGGCCTTCGGCAACAAGCTGGCCAAGTGGAACCGCTGGTTCGCCATGTGGGCCAACCTCCCCATCGGGGTCCCCTACTCGGCCTCCTTCAAGAAGTACCACATCGACCACCACCGCTACCTTGGAGGAGACAAGCTGGACGTGGACATCCCCACGGACATTGAGGGCTGGTTCTTCTGCACACCGGCCAGGAAGGTTCTCTGGCTCTTCCTCCAGCCCTTGTTCTACGCCATTAGGCCCTTAGTGGTGAACCCCAAGCCCCTGTCGCTGCTGGAGGTGCAGAACGCAGTGGTTCAGGTGGTGGTAGACCTCTTCATCTATCAGCTCTGGGGACTGAAGCCTGTGGTTTACCTCATCGCAGGATCCATCCTCTGTATGGGTCTGCATCCCATCTCAGGACATTTCATAGCAGAGCACTACATGTTCCTGAAGGGCCATGAAACATACTCCTACTACGGATCGCTAAACCTGATCACGTTCAACGTGGGGTATCACATGGAGCACCACGACTTCCCCAGCATACCTGGAAGCAAGCTACCTCAGGTGAGCCTGCGCACTGCAATGACACTGCATGTTTCCACCATCAATTCTGGCACGAATGTTAACAGGTCATATTTCACTAACAATGTCACTGGTAGATACTGAGATAAGGAATGAAAGTCAAAGCATGTATCTGTTTAAATGCCAAAGGACGAAAAATAACATGACGCGTTTCTAGGTCAGATGGCTTTTGAAACAGTCTGTTCCAAAATGAATGGGTGACATTCCTTCTGTTGTCCACAGGTGAAACGGATTGCGGCAGAGTATTATGACAACTTGCCTCAGCACACTTCCTGGACCCGAGTACTATGGGACTTTGTGTTTGACGACAGCATCGGGCCCTACGCCCGGATCAAACGAGAATACAAAATAGTCAAGCAGGGTTAAATTGGGCTGATGGCACGTTTCGTTCTGACATGAATGTGAAACCAAGGACCAAAGACTCTCTCCTCCCCTTTCCGTCCATTTCCAAAATGTCCAGATTGTTTAGGCTGTTAATGTAATTGTGTACACTGCAATTGTATGTAAAGTATGAAGTGGATGTATGTACATTTATTTTTGAAAAATGAAAAGTGCCCTTAATGCTTTCTACTTTACTGTGGGCAGGCTCTGCATGCTTAGCAAAATTTCCTATTCCGGAGAAGGATCAACTTTTAGAAAGAGTTGGAAGAACCGAATTGGAAAAGTTGCCAAGAAGAGAATTTAATATTGTGTTGTATTAACTATAGATACATTATCTTTATCATCTTTATAATACTATGTATACCATCAAATGGTATTTGGTCTATTTTTCTTAGGTCAAAGTCACAAACATACTTACATTTTATGATTGATTCATAACACTAAGAAAGATACCATTATTGCTCTAGAGTCAAGTCCAGTTGGCTGCTATGGGGACAGACTGAGACATCACATGACTCAGAGTGGTGGATCTTCACTACATCACGTCTGTTGGGCAGATAAGAAAATCAACATTGAGATGCACCTCGGTGTCAAAGGTGACGCAACTAGTGTCGCTGCAATCTTCTTTTGATTAAACTATTTCAATGACCTTTAATACTCCCAATGCTAGGGGTATGAAAATGGATGTGTTATCAGGATTTACATTACTATTTAAATAAAACTGTACATAAAACAATCATGGATCATTATGAATTACTAATTTAAGTCTTTTTTTGCTACCATAAAAAAAGCATTGTGAAATTGCTTTTAATCTACCATAGATTAAATAGATCATCAGAAATAAACCACACAACTGAACATGTTAATTGTTGACAGGTATATTGTTTTTGTTTGAATGAGTTCACTTCCAAGACTTTGTGGGGTATTGGCGAGCAGATAGAATGAAACCACAACCAATCAATTAAATTGATGACTCTCTTCAGACAGACATTTAGCCATTGTCACGTACCGCTACCCCTTCTGCACATTTCAAGCCATAACATTTCTATATTGCCAGCACCACCTATTACATTTTAAACAGCTACCGTTGTTCAAGATACTTCATCTGTATAGAGAAAGGGGCATCCTCAGGAAACAAACCACAATGGTAAGTGTACCACCGATGACCGTTCTATCTCCTCAAATTCTTTGTTAATAAACCAAATGAAAAACTAATTTATAGTGAGGGGTTTCATGCATATCTGGAAGGTTCACAAAGCATAGGGTGACTAATAGTTACAACTACATTGTTTCATATCTAGGCAAAAAAGAGGTGGCACATTTACAGTTATGGGCCTGTTTTTGAATGATCCCCCCAGCCGCTCAGAGCTGCTCTGACACCCCACACAGACACCTGATTCCACCCGATGCCTGGATCACACTGAAGCTGGACTGGATTGGAAAGGGAGATCCAGTTATTCTGGTTTTATTGTTGACCTTGGGCACCGCGTGGAGGAATAGCAGGGGATTATCTAAAGAGCCATTCCTGGATCAAATGAGCAACTCACCTACATGGCACCCAACATTTTTTGAGAAGAAGGATAGAAACACATGTCAATATGAACAAGGCCATTGCGACGGCGTTTGAAAACAGGACAGGTGCGTCTGAAACACCTTGTCTGCCCGTATTGTGCTTTTTGTTCCTTTAAGATTTGACTAGGGGACAACTAAATAGAAACAGTTGAAAATATAAAAGGCTGACAAAGTATGTGCAAGGGTGGTTTCTCCTACAATATCAATCAAATTATCATTGTCATTAATTGCAACATCATCATCATCATCATCACAGCATTTTTAAATAAAACAGTAAAAACTTAGAAAAATGTTTGTGTTTTCTTATGACTGAAAAGAATAGCGTTGCGACCCTGGGCTGACGGAGTCTCTCGGCCTCTCGCGGAGTGCGTGACAAAACCAAACTCAGTGCGAGTGTCAGACCGCCCACCGTATTCACCCTCTCAGCCAAGTCCTTCCGCACACACCTGCACATCACCTCACACGTTTCACTTTCCTCTTCATCCATGTCCTCTCCTCTTGTCTCATCCCTCTACTGCTTCCTCATACCTCTGTTCTCCGGGCAGATTGAGAAATGTTTGGCGCAGCATTTCTGTAACTTCCATCACGGCTCATTGACTGTTCAACATGGCGTCACAGAAACATGGCGGGAAACATTCCTGAGGTCTGTGTCTGTCTGTCTGTCGGTCCATCCTCTGGCTCCTCCCACTGGTGTTCAGGGGACACTAGGACGTGCTGATTCTGCCAATCTCTTGTCTAATGGCTGCAGGAGACGGGAGACAAGAGGGCGGGGAGATAAACATCCTGCACGTCTATTGAAGGAGAGACAAACTTGGGATTCTCACACCGCTGTGGTTATCACAAAACATTATTTACAATGCTAGACTTTTCTTACACTTAAACAGTATGTGGACAACCAATAAATGTAGCATTCATTGAGGAGCCGGCGATGGAGTCAAATCCCAGAGGGTAGGTTTTAGTGCACTTTCAGAAATAATTTAGAGGCCAGTCAGTCGAGCAATTTCTAGTTATTAAAGTGAGTGATCTTAGCTGCTTTATAAATGGATTAATCTATTTTTTAAAGAGCGGGGGAATGAAGTCTTTTCTCACCATTGATGATCTCATCTTTAACTTTATGCAATTCACGTACGACTTCATCCAGGATCTCCTGCAGAGAAAGAGCTCAGCGTTAGTTCTCTGGTAGACGCTCATCATGTCCGCTAGTGAGATGAGGAGGACTGAAAGTGTGCATCGTCGGACCTGCTTCATTCTGTCAAACTCTGTGTCTGCTTCACTGGAGCTGCCGACAGGCCTCACTCTGCAACACAAGACACACCAGACCTTTGAGGACCCATCGGCTCACAGAGGGGAGCCTAGTTTCCACAACGGGCCGCAGCTCGATACTGACCTTGACACCAGCGAGGAGCGCTCGGCCGAGTTAGACCGCTCCCACGGCTTCTTCAGGGCATCTGATGAGAGGAGAGAGTAGATCAGAGTCAAATGCACGTGTAGAATGTGTGTGTGCAGATTCTCAGACGGACAGTTCTGTACCTGTAGAATTCTGTCCGCGACCGCCAGAGTCGTCCTGCGGGACAGAAGAAAAATTAGGACAAAACAATTCCGGTGATCAATGACCCTAATGTGTGATCTTCTAATCTTCTAAATTCTCAGTCTCCGTATACCAGGACAAGAAGAGGAGATCTATGCAGACAGATACTCACTTCATCAGGTTTCTCTGATGCTTTCCGCCTGAGAGAAGACAAATCAGACACAAAGAAATCAATCATGAAGAACGGATGAAGGATCAGAAAAAGAAAGGAGAATATTTAAACAGTGACCCACACCAACACAGTTCATCGATCACGTCACAACACATCCGGGTCTAGCAGGTGTATTTCTCATGTGGTTCTCTCCCAGCATAGTAAGGGTGTGACGGATGACGGATGAGCATGTGAGTGACGCACGGTCTTGTCCTCACCTCCGAGCCAGCAGGGCGTTCATCTCCTGCATCAGCCCCTCCCCTCCGCCCCCGCTGCCGCCGCTGGAGCGGTTGGAGTCGCTCCGGGAGCCGCCGGAACCCGGGGGGCTGCTCTCGTCCTAGGGGGTGGGTGGAGACGAGATCCACAACGATTGGTCTCCCGGGACCGGCACTCAGGGCTCAGAACCAGGCCTCCACCGGGCCCGTGTTTACCCTGTACCTGCGGTGTTTGCCTTGGCAGACGCACGCTGCATTACACACATGAGCACGCTGGGTGAGTGCGGTTTGGTTTCCTTCCCAGGGATCCATAAATGTTATCTTATCTCTGAGGGTGTTCACTCTGTGGCTTTTCTCCCATTATAACAAAGGCGCCTCAAGCCCGACCTCTTTACTTCAGAAACGTGTTTAGTGAGGAACAAGGCGAGAGGAGAAGTGGGGGTAGGGAGTGGGAGGGTTGTATGGGCCCCTGGGAGGCGGGGGTCCCCCAGTGTGATACTCACGCGCTGTACTTTACGTAGTTTGGCTCCGGCCAGCGCGGCGGCGAGCCCAGAGGGCTGCATGAGCCCGGGCGGGCCCCCGGGAGGGCCCCCGCTGGTGGGCAGCGGAGGGGGCATGGGCGGGGGCACCGCCATGGGAGGGGGCGGGGGCCCCGGAGGAGGCGGCGGGGCGGGCGGTCCGGCCATGGGCGGTAGGACGGGGGCCGGAGGGGGCGCTACGGACAGCATGGATGACGGGTGACCTGCGGAGACAGGGGGACCTGGGAGTGGTAGAGTTAGGAATGTTAATGAGCAAGATGAATCGACCAATAGGGTGGGCTGGGCTTTCTTTGACGTTGCGCCATTCATTCACCTGGCGAACACGGGGAGATCTAAGGAGCGAGGCTTTGGGAACAGTTCTCCGTGGGAGGAATGGCTTTGTTATGTAAACAGGTTGGAGCAGGTTAGTCATTCGTGGGCTGCGATAAGGGCAGAGGTATCCTCTTCAGGGTTCGCCATTAAAAAATGCATTTCATTCGTCTCACGGTAATCAGGAAAAACTTGTTCGACTTTGTTCGTTAAAACCAAAATCTAACCAAATCAACTCAAACAAGTCTTCTAATCTGTTCACTTTGTCAAATGAAGCCAGCCAGATGACCTACCTCTTCAAAAGGGTACGAAAGCAATGCACAGTGGGTCACAGTTTGCATTTATTTTAATATGCAAAATATTCAATATGTTTTGAATTTATATTCATTCATGACAACATGAAACAGGAATCTTCCTGGGCTTTTCAAGAAAATTTGAATTTTTGTTGATAAAGAAGGTGCATTCATGTCCTAATCTATGACTGTTACTCATGTCAAATCTATGACTTCGTTATTCTACGATGTATGACCTCCATAGCGATGGACAACGTTAGGTAAAGTAAGCACATTCCAGATTTGTTATAATGCCAATTCTCTATAGCTGATCTGTCTTCAGTCTTGTGTGTCACCATAGCCGGAGGACTTCACCACGACACACTGACACGTTTCTGCAGAGCATGATGAAAAGAAGAGGGCTGCCTCCAGCCCCAGGTACAGAATATGTTCATGCTCAAGGGCACAGCTGCTAGGGACGGACACACACACACACACACACACACACACACACACACACACGCACACACAGACACACACATACTCTAATACCATCACTCTGCAGAGTCTCCTTCCTCCTCTCTCCTCTCCTCATACTTACTGCTGTGGACCCCTGGGGCCTGCTGGGGCACCGGGGAGGGGGCCTTCTTGGGCGAGCCCCCATCAGACACGTAAGTGTAAGAGGGGGGTGAGGAGGAGGAGGAGGAGGAGGGGGGCTGAGCCTGCTGCTGGTAAACCTGCTGCTGCTGCTGCTGCTGGTACAGCTGCTGCTGTTGATGGTACATCTGCTGCTGCTGCTGTTGTAGCTGTTGTTGTTGCTGTTGCTGCTGTTGTTGTTGTTGTTGCTGTTGAGGATGGAAGCTGGAGGGGTACTGACCAGGGGGCAGGGCCTGAGGAGGCGGGGCCTGAGGGGGCGGGGCCTGGGCCGGAGAGCCAGTCAGAGGCGGCATGGGCACGGCCTCGCAGTAGTGCGGGGTGACGGGCAGGTGGTGGGAGTGGGGGGAGTAGTACTCCTCCGGCAGGCCGTTGGACTGCGGGGTCAGGTGGTGGGCGTACTGCTGGGAGGCCAGGCTGGTGTCGATGGGGGGGGCTTGGGCCTGGAGCTCAGCGGTGGCAGCGGCAGGGCCACTGGGGGGGCGGGCTGCGGGGGCGGGGCCTGCTTCCCGGGCAAGGCCATCATGACCGGGGGAGACTGGGCGGCGGCGGCGGCCTGCATCTGAGCGTACATGTGGGACATGTGGGAGGCGGACCAGGTGCCGTGTTTGGGCGGGAGCACGATCTCCTGTTGCTGTTGATACAGCTGTTGCTGCTGTTGTTGTTGTTGTTGTTGTTGTTGTTGTTGGTGCAAGTGGCGGGCGATGGTGGGGGGGGACAGGGGGATCTGGCGGACCTGCCGGCCCTGGGTGCCGACCCCGCCCTGGACGGGGGAGAAGGCGGAGGCCAGGGAGGTGGAGAGCTGGGAGGACAGCTGCCCCTTGTCCCTGGAGGCCTCCCTCTCCTGGGAGGGAGAGGAGGAGGCGGAGGAGCAGGGGGGGGAGGAGGAGGAGGAGGCCACGCGCACGTAGGAGGGCGGCAGGGTGCTAGCCCTGTAGTGTCTGTACCCGGGCGGAGTGTCAGGGTGGGTGGGGGGGGTGGCGACTTTATATTGGAGAGTGGAGACGACTGTGACAGAGAGAGAGGGAGAGAGACAGGGACAGAAAGAGAGAGAAAGAGCACGAGAGAAAAAGAGCAAGCGAGCGAGTGAGAGAGAACGAAAGGAGAGAGAGAGAGAGCGAGAGAGTGAGACAGCGTGTGCGAGAGTGAGAGCGAGAGAGGAGTCAGTGAGAGCGAACAAGGGAGTGAGAAAGACAGACAGAGAGAGAGAGATAGAGAGAGCGAGCGCAAGAGAGAGAGAGACAGGAAGAGAGAGAACGAAAGGAGTGAGAGAGCGAGAGAGTGAGAGCAAGCAAGAACGAAAGGAGGGAGAGAGAGAGGCAGAGAGGGACAGAGAGAGAGAGAGACAGGGTGAGAGAGAGAGAGAAACAACACAGACACAGAGATACAGACGTGGAGGAGCAGGACGGACAAGGAGGAGGAAGACGAGGAGGAGGAGGAGGAGGAGGGCAACAAACAAAGGAAAAACAAAAGAAAAGAGAGCAAAATATGAGACGGATGAGAAGCAACCCACTGAGCAACCGAGCAAGTAAAAGATGAGAGAAATCAGGAGCAATCAAAAGAACCCAAACATCGGAACAAAAAAAGAAGAAGCAAAACGCAACATGACTGAGCCATGACTGAGAAAGCATGTAGCATGTAGCATGTTCCCCCCCCCTCCCCAACGGTAGCTGGGGGCAGCGGATGGCAGTAAGGCATGTTGCAGGGTGCAGGCGGTGGGGTGAAGGTAGAGGAGGTGGAGGAGGGCTTCAACCTGT
>JAOPUD010000131.1:9768069-9781755 GCA_027122715.1 Trisopterus minutus
CATAGAGTCAGAACCGCCCACCATAGAGTCAGAACCGCCCACCATAGAGTCAGGACAGCCCACCATAGAGTCAGGACAGCCCACCATAGAGTCAGAACCGCCCACCATAGAGTCAGAACCGCCCACCATAGAGTCAGAACCGCCCACCATAGAGTCAGGACAGCCCACCATAGAGTCAGGACCGCCCACCATAGAGTCAGGACAGCCCACCATAGAGTCAGGACCGCCCACAATAGAGTCAGGACCGCCCACCATAGAGTCAGGACCGCCCACAATAGAGTCAGGACCGCCCACCCTAGTAAGGACTGCCCAAAATAGAGTCAAGACTGCACACATTAGAGTCACACCAATGGCAAGCAACAATACAAGCCCTTTAAGTTCCCCTATTTTCCCACCTGGCACGAGGCTGAGAGTAACTACAAGACATTCATGACCAAGCAGCCTCCAACCTGGTGGTGAAGTACTTTAAGCCAGGAATAAGTTAAATACAACACTGATAATATGGAGATTACCATCCTAGCCAGGCAGGATGTGAGATATCCACTCCCAGAGCCCACATCGAGGGCCGACGCCCCCTGCACCAGCTTGTCACTCAACACCTCCAGGGCATGGGCGTGCTGGAGGGAAAGGCACAGCCCGAGAGAAACCATCATTACACAGCGCTTAGCCCTCTCATTAAACAGGCTGATATTCAATCCAATCTGTCAAGGCCAATTGTAGTAATATTTGGCCACTCACCATGTGTGGGGCACTTATTGTTGCACTGTATCCTGTGTGAAATACAAGCATCCAAATAAATCAACACAATATACTGATGATATAGTAATAATAAAAATATTGATTTGACCATCATCCACATCATCAACATCCTTGTGTGTGTGTGCGTGTGCGTGTGTGTACCAATGGACTGTGGAGAGTCAGCATAAGCATAGTTTCTGGAATATAGCCCTCTGTCTGTCGCCATCATGGCATCAAACACCCGGTCATTCCGGATCACCCCATGTTCTGAAGGAGCAAGAAGAACACAAATTGGATACATGTCACACAAAACAACCATTTCTTCATTATCAGGTTTCAGCATGGATACTTAGGGGAGAGAGATGGACATTTAACGCCAGTCAGTGGGTAAGGTCTTTAATATTGTTGCCACTCTACCCCTTAGACGACTGATGAGTTCATGATGGGTCTTGCCACTCGACATCCACGCCATGGTCCGGGACACCAGCACGCCCATGGGGATCGCCACTACGAGCAACCGGAGCACTGCTCGCATTTCATGGAAGCTCTCCCTGTAATCCGAATACAGCACTTCAGAAGGATATAGTACAGATACAGACAACCACCGTTCGTTAGCAACGTGCCAGGCAGAACTGGAGTGCACCGACAGTTAAGATGGCGATTCTAAACAAATAACGAACACGGGTTACCTGCAGAAATGGCACCTTAATGTGTTGATAACAACACTGACACCTAAAAAGAGGGACACCTTAACGACGTGACCCCTTCAAATAGCAGAAACTCTTGGCCAATAATAGTTGGAGCAAGAATAAAATTATCCAATCACATTTCGAAATGATTGATGGACAGCTACATCGTCCAATCACTGTTCTCAAAATAAGGAAGTGGTTTGCAGCGACGCTTAAGCCATGGGCAAGCAGAGCTAGAATATAGGATAAGATACCTGACCAGCTAATGCTCTATTCCCTTTAGTTATACAGGTAAGACGTTTTCCTGTTACATTTAGAAAGCATTGATTGAAGAGTCTTTATTTAAATGATGAAAACATTTAAGATTCAACATGAAGCGATCTGCTAAACGAGCTAAGCATGTGAACAGCAGCTCGCTGGTGTACGAAAGCTCCTGAGTAAAACATAAACATGATCTACCAACTGTTGGTCGGAGGGATGCATTAGTCAACACTTCTCTTGCTTTTCTCTTTCTGCGTGTGCCTAGGACTCGACGGGTTGTTTCTGTCCTTACGAGACCAGCTCACCACACATTCCTGCATGCTAGTCTGAAGTGAGAGCCTCAGAACCATGGAGGACTTCGGCGACCAGGAGGTCCGGTCCAGCGGAGATCTGTGGTCCGACATCTGCTCCACTTTACCAGAGGTGCAAGACGAAGTGGCGAATCAGGAAGAGAGCACTCTCTTCAAAGACTCCTTCAAGCCAGTCCCGCCAGTGAACGGACAGTCTAATGGAAGGACAGCAGACCTCCCATCCCCAGATGGTCCCACCACGAATTGGCAACCCATGGATGATTCCGAAATCTACATCGCTAGTTTAGGTATTTGTTTTGGTCCCATTAGTTGACTTCATCCCAACAACAACTTCAAGTACACAATTTACTTTGAAGTTGTATCCACTTAATAAATTAACCTATTTCTTCTGAACTATACCCCAAAGTACTAGACTCATTTGAATTTCCCTCTCTGTGGTGCTGAACCTCATCGATATATGCTGCTTATTTATTGACCAGATGTATTTGAAATATCTTTCTAGAGAACCGTCTGAAGGGACTAAAGGGCCTGTCCAATGACGTGACCTCCAGGGACATGCTGAAGTCTCTGTCTCAGGCCAAGAAGGAGTGCTGGGACAGATTCCTGCACGACACACAGACGTCTGAGATCTTCCAGAGCGGAGACCTGGATGAGGGGTGAGCTGGAGCCATCCACACCATACCATACCACTTTATTTATTTATTATTACACGTTCCTTATGAATAAATATTTTTTTAGGGCTGGATGCTCTAGTTGTTATGCAGTGTTTGAATCCCAGTTGAAACCCATTGTCGGAATGTCCCAATGAACTGGGTTAACTTAACAATTGTTAATGCTTGCCACTTCTCTATGGTCTATGAACATTATTACTGTACCGACAGCGACATATTGTTTCTTTCTTCTGACAAATGTACCAACTTTTGTCAGAAGAAAGAGTGACCAACAGTAACTTTGAATAAAAGTGTCTGCTGAATGCGCGAAATGTAAATGAAATTAAGTCTAATGACATTTTTTTAAATTCTATTATATAATAATATATATTTATTTAAAAAGTAATTAAATTCCATTATTTGCTCTGTGTGTCCATCTAACCCGGGAGATACACCAGTCGTGTGTGTGTCCTCCAGTGTTCACTGATTCCCTTGTCTGTGTTTGCTACCCCAGGGCCATGGAGCACTTCAAGCGCTGGCTGATCCCAGAGAAGGTGGCCATCAGTGCAGAGGAGCTGGAGTATCTACTGAGGCCCTCTGTGACCCTGGAGGACACCACCACCACGCTGGACCAAACGCAGAGCGGAGAGGAGGGGGACGGGGAGAGGCCCGGCTTGGAGGAGGAGGACCCCCACCAGCCAGAGAAATGAGTGTGTGTATCCGAGGATAACTCACTTGATATTGTTCTAAAACTGTTTTTTTTTTTTTTGTAAGTCTAGGACTATCCATTTGAGCCCACTTCCTGCATTCCTGCTATGTAGTGGAAAGGAAGTGTTTAGGCAATAGCCGTGGCCCCCGTGGAATCAAACCATGATCTTATACATCCTGCCTTTCTTTTCTTATGTGTTTGATCGTATTATAGATGTATAGATATTGATACCCAATGTAGTATTTAAACAGTTTTGTTTCGTAATAGTCTTGCCTGTGATGCAGTTGGAAGTTGTTCAATGCCAAATGCAGTGTTATCCCGAAACGATGCATTTTTAATTTGTGTGTCACTGCAAACGCTGGTTGTTGTCAACCAAAAGTCAAAAGTTGTTGTTTAAGTCAACCGGCCAGTATCATGAAGTATAATACTAACCCGTTTGTTTTATTTTCTATGTAATATATACATGTGATTAAAATTCAATCAAATCGAAAGACCAATTGTGTTCTCTTTTGAAGTCTGTACTGCTAATAAACCAGTGTTTTTCAAGCACACTATGACAACATATATATATATATATATTTCTATAGAATAGTCAGCCTTTTGCTGTGGTATACCAAAAATATGTAATGTAATCTCTGTAGATCATTGGTTGCTAACCCCTGACTTACCGTCCGCTGACCAATCGTATGCAAATAATAAAAAGTTGATAAAAACACGCATGTGGCTGAGCAGAGCAAGAGTGCCTGGGCCATATACACACGTATGACTGCAAGGAGGCCATATGGGGTATACTACAAACCTCGCTGAACATGCCCAGGCTTTCTTTGGAAAACCTGGATAGACAAATAAGCAACTCGCTTACAAGTCAATTTGTCAAGCCAGGTTTTCCGCTTTAGTTTCAATGCGTGTCCTGTAAAAGGGGCGTTTTTCGCATCATTTTACTCACCTTTACAAAATTATTATTTATATTATTTATATATATCAAGAGCAGTATATTTCACTCAAGGGGAACAGATAGTGATAATTAACTCCTATGAGGAGTTCAAAAATCTGATAACAGCTAGGGGCCACACAGTTGCACATAATAAGGCTAGCGAGGCGTGCTGGCAAAAAATGACCATGTAAATTCGTAGGACAAGATTCTGCATATTGATATAACAATGCCAAATGCAGAATTGTTCGCCATTAATCCAAGAACACTTGCTTTGAATGCCCTTAGCTGCAAGTCAGCTCCCTGGCTAGCGTTCAAGGGTTGATTTTAAGGGAAAAACAGCACTTCCCCTTGCTCCCCTAAGCATTGGGACACCAAAATCTAGGGCTCAAATCTAGGGGAAGGGGGAGAATCGGGACAGGGCCTAATTGATCACATGACCTCTCACCTGTTGCCCTCCTTGCTCTCATCGTTTTTTTCTGTCCTGCAATCGGTCTGTTGACATCACAAAAAAAACTGTTTTTTGTGATGTGATTCAAAAGTGTGATATTGAGGACACTTATTGATGGGAAGTTCTGCAGGAGAACAAGGCCCAGTCCAAATTCTCCCCCTTCCCCTAGATTTGAGCCCTAACCCTAGATTTTGCACGTTCCCGCAAAAGGGTGGGTGTCCCAATACTTAAGGGAGCATGGGGGAGTGCTGATTTTCCCTTAAAATCATCCCTTTGATGCTAGCCAGCTCGGTAGCTGACTTGCAGCTAAGGGCACTCAAAGCAAGTGTTCTTGTTAAGGGGAGAGAAATGGGACTGGGCCCAAAACACTACCATCTCCTAATTTGCAGCATGTTTTCCTTTGAAGAAGGAAATGCAGGAAGATTTAAATATGTTTGTAAGTCAAGAGGTACTGGTTAATATAATGTCATGCATACAGTATTTCCCCAGGATACATTTTTTTCAACACCAATTAATGTGTTTTGAATGTAGCAAGCAAACATTTTGTAGATAACAGCAATGCTATAAACATACTGAATAGATCTTACCATCAAAACCAACAAGCCACAGTTGTTGAAGCACTCTTGCTTCGTTAGGCCCTGAGGTGTGAACAAGGTATTTTAGTAAAATAATGGCAAGAAAATAGAAAAATGTTAGCAAAAACTATTAAGTAATGTCTCACATGGATATCATTCCCGCCAAGCGTCCGTCTCAAAGAGGTGGGTGTGTTTTCTCCTGCAGTGTGTTTTGAAGTTTTTTTTGTTTAAAATCACCTTGCAATGAGGACAACTCAATTTCTTTTGTTCACTAGATGCTTTAGTGGCCGCAGAACATTCTGCAGGAGCCAATGGGTGCTGAGCGGGGGCCAAAGGGCGATGAGTGGGCGCCTCTGGGTGCTGTGTGGGGGCCTCTGGGTGCTGAGCGGGGGCCACATACTGCTGTACAGGGGCCACAGAGTGCTGTGTGGGGGCTGCAGTATGCCCCTCCTCCTGGTGTATTTGTAAGTGCTTTGTCAATTGCAAACGATTTATAATTGTTGCTGCACAATAGCAACAATGAAAATGTGTTGCCGTCCGACAACTTAATCCACACTTGAGCATTGTGAACTCTGTATGAGGAATGAAGGGTACAAGATTCATACTTGTGAAGAAATACTAATTCATTAATTTGTGTAATATGTAAGATACGCACCTTTGTGTTTGACTGAAGAATGGCCTTTTATATGGTTGTCCACCATATATTTTGCACCCATGTATTTGCAGAAGGGACAGTGGAAAAGTTCACTGTTGGTGCATTTATTAATGGTACGTGTATCACCATCAAAGAGTATACTGATGTGTCTCTATAAATCAGAGGGGAAAGGAATAGACACAAAAGGCACAGCATCACATAAACTCAAGCTAAAACAAAACTTTTACCATCTGAAATTGACATGTACAGGTTTTTTCTTTTACCACGTGTCCCTTATCAGGGATGGCCTCATGAAGAGGAAGTATATCAGCCTGGGCTCGACCGTGGAGAGCATGAGAGGCCTCCAGCCCAGCATGTGGGGCTCCATGTATCGGGAGCCGAGCATGTGGGAGCTCCATGTTACCTTCTTTATTTCTCTCAGATATACTCTAGGGTAGAAACACACAAATACAGCGCATTAGTTACTGTTTTTATATACCTGGATTTGAAATATGATTTTTTTGACACATGGTGGCAACGTAGTTAACTTATCTACTTGATTGGCAGACCAAGCTCAATGGTAGATTGCACGACGTTGGTCTGGGGAAGCTGCAGTTATTTTCTTCAGCACAATAGGCGTGATCAACGGGCGGAGTTAAATTGACTGTGTACGCAATTTGCTGCTTGCCGCCGCTTCCCTGTCGTCGTTGTGTTAAACCAGCCAATAGCGCGCCAGGGGGAAAAGCCAGCTTGGTGATTGGCTCCCGCAAAAACGTAGCGAAATCCAGACCCTTCTGCAGGGCGAACTCAAATAGCCGACCGAATGGGCGGGGCTTCCCAGTCTAATTATTCACACAACTGATATATAATATATCGGCCTCATGTATATAATATACATGAGACCTATTCACGTTACTTAAATCTATGAATAGTTTAGTGATCAACTTGTTGGTGTCTCCATAAATTAGTTTTAATTTGCACGAACAGAAAACGGCAACTTACCTCTAGGCAGAAAAGCGCGCAATAATATGGACTCAGACACACGTTCTTCTTCTTCCGCACTGCGGAGTCAAACGTTTATCTCCACCCACGTTGAGCCACTCCTCGACCTGCGTACTGCAGGCATGGCACTGCAGGGTCGCTCACGGCTACACCCACAACTGGTGACGCCATTGACGTGCTAGGAAACTGCACACGCCGATCTGCCGATAACCCAAGTCACCATGGTGATACAGCGACGCTGAAAGAGATCGACTTCACAGATAACCCAGGCTTTGAGCGCAACCTCGCTAACCCACTAATCGGGGTTCGTAGTACCCCACTGGTCAGTGGGAAGCAGTGGAAAGAAAACACCAATAAAGACGCTTGACCTCCCAGATGTTGACCTAGCAAACACAAACCAACACCTCAATGAACGAAAACATAATGGAATACTTCGATTTTTAAAATAATGTTTATATGTTAATAATAACTTAACTGATTCATTCTACTTATTTCAATGATATATATTATTTGTTTGCGAGAGGACTGTACTGTTCTCTGCTGCTGTGAAGGAGAAACGCTGCGGCAGCTTTCAGTAAATGACAAAGTTATTGTAATTGTTTCTTATTGCAAAACTAAAAACCAACCTGCAGTACCCGCACGGACCACCAGTCGGACCAGCAGTTCCGGCGCCCCTGCGTCCCTTTGCTGGCGTCTGCTGTACGCGTCGGGACAAGGGGCGGACTGCCCCCTTGTGGTGGAAGAGTCACAAGACAATCTTCAAGACAAAGTCAAACGCGAACACATTTTTAAAAATGAAATAAAACTCACTTTCTTTCAAACTCATATATTATTTATTACAATTAAATATTTTCTTTTATATTACATAAATCCATTTAAAACCATACAAATTATCTGTGCTGTGATTAATAGTTCCCAGATGCTCTCTGAATTCCATGCTAAGAAGAGGAATATAAATCCACAACAAATAAACCACTTGATTAAGTAAAGACGTCGTACAAGTTGGACTTTTTTTTTGTTTTCTTTTTCGATTTACCCCTACTCCTTTTTGGTACAGACAACATTTCTTCGTTGTGATTCAAGATCAGAACAGCATTGACAAAAATAAAATGTATTTGGAAGGTGCATTCATATAACAGTAATTGCTCATCTTCTGTTCACAACGTGGAATACAGGTTAACTGGAACAGGCACAAGGAAGGGGTGTGTAAGACGATGTCACACATCTTGATAAACCATAGTGGCTCTAGTGACTCCTAAGGCAGCTATAAGGGACTTCTCGCTCTGAGGAACGTGGAAGGGGTGACTAAGTAGTCCAGGTGACCACACTACTCTCTATTCTCTATGCAGTGTTGGCTGACCGGTGTTCTGGGGAATCCGCTCAGAGTATAACCCCACTCAGATCATCGGGGGATGTGTGTTTAAACTAAAGACCTTTGGCTTATTCAGAAGGCGGGTTTAGAGAGCAGGGCAGGACTCAAAACACAAAAATGGATTTTCAAATCGAGTAGGAAATAATGGAATTATATTTGATACTAGACTGGACGCTTAACATGACAGAAGATATAAACCCTGAACCATATGGGGTTCTGATCCGGCTGACCAAACTTAGTGTCATTAGATCATTAGGACTGGCCCCCGGCAGCTCTGCCCCACAGGATTATGGGTAATAGTGGCGTAGAGGGCGACCTCCCGTCCATTAGCAGGGTCGGGTGCAAGGCCCCCCCGGGAGAAATGGATTCTAGCCTTTAACTTCCAGATTCATCTGGTGCACTCTGAAGGAGAACCGAGAGGCGGGACCGACAAGCACACATCTATCTCTCATTATCTTCAGAGGAAACCATTTTCTGGTGGACTTGAGTCTGTGGGGGGGCTCAGGTGAGACCTGCGTTGGGGCTCAGAGGGGACCTGCGTTGGTCCGCCAGAGTGCAGGCGACCGCTAGGGAACACTGAGGGAACGATGCTAAGCTTTAGCACAGGGAGGATGATCAACACATTGCTAAACTCTAGCTCAGGAATGTTCAGTAAGGCAGCACAAGCGAGGGTAAAGGCTAACAGCGTACATGTTTCTATCAGGGGAGCAAACTCAAGCATGTGTAGTACTTTAAGGGGTAAGGGTCACAACCTCATTGTCTACTTAAAGGTCAAGGAAGCACACGAAATGCAGAACAGAAATGAAAGAAGCATGTCAGGTAAACACAGAGGAAACGTCTTCAAGTTCTCATCATTTTGACACACGTTGTTGTCATGAAGTGTTATGGGTTAAATGGAAAGGCCATGTTTGATAAGACCCTGTTTAAAAGTGTAAAGTCTCTAGCAAGAAGCTGACACCTAACCGTGAAGAACTCAAAGACAGATCAGCTTGAAAGGAAAAACACAAAACTCCTTCTCAAAACCAGGAATGAAAAGTCTTCCATTTTACCGCTCTCCAATATATCTTTTTTAAATTGACCTTTTTTAAAAAATAAATTATAACTTCTCAATAAAGAAATAAATACATATCTTCTTGGAAAACACAGGAATGAGTCATCACATCAGATCTACGTCAAGTACACCTTGTCTCAGTCAGGAAGCAACAACTAAACATGTGACTGATCCATCTGCCCAGATATAGAAACGCAAACACGATCTGAAGATCCAGGATAAGATCCAGATCCAGAACCAGATCCAGGACCAGATCCAGGACCAGATCCAGAACCAGATCCAGGACCACATCTAGGATCAGATCCGTCCCTCTACAGCCCACTAGGGGGAAGGCAAAAACTAAACAACCAGAAAATAGACTTTAGCATTAGCATCACAACAAATACCCTCCCATACAGGAAATCCTTGAAGTAGGTTGGCTCTTTGGCCCCATGATTACATTGGCTAAACCAAACAGATTAAACTGGATTCATCTTGACTCCAGCAGTAGTGCGCAGCCTCCATGCTCGGTCCACTGCCAATATGGCGTGTTGCCCAACACCGACCAAAAGGGAAGGGATGGACGCACCACAACTTTTCCTGGAGACAAATCTGGTTCTTTCTAGCAATCAGAGGCGAGATGTCCCGGGACACACCCCCTCTCAGAGTGGACAGCCAGGGAACGCCTGCAGTGCAATCCAAATCAAAATTTGATTAAGACTTTCGTGTCTACATCTGAGAAGTCTCTGGTCTTGTTCCTCGCGAGCTGCTAATCGTTTTACTCAAAGCCCAGCAGAGGGCCTGAGCTCGCGTTGCATTAGTTAATGTGCTTCATTGAGACCTTCGGAGCTGGTACTGCTGACGAAGAGGAGTTTTACCTGTTTCATCTTTCAGCACTATACCGCCGGTCTATCAGGGCTCACATTTCATCCTGAAAGCTGCTGCAGCGTTTCTCCTTCACAGCAGCAGAGAACAGTACAGTCCTCTCACACAAACTTTACTACAGTGCCAATAAGCAACTACACCAAGTATTCACATTGTATTTCTATAACTGCCATGTCCATTCTTAGATTCCCCCCTATTTTCTTCATGTTGCTTATTTTGTTCTTTTAGACAAGAGACACTCCCTACTAAAATAAACGATCTCTGAAGTGTTGGTGTGAGATTGGAGACTCTGGGATGGGCGTTCTCCCGTCTCTCATGCCGGTGATAGAGTAGGGAGGTGGGGACTGGAAGAGAGGAAGGAACCCAGGATTGAACATGTCCGGACGAGGCTTGCTACTGCAGGTTTTTGAGGAGGCGTCCGTAGCGGAAGTCGTAGACGTGTCGACAGACGAACACCAGGTCCGCATCTACGTCGTCGGGCACACAGCGGTGGGCTGGCATGGTGTGGGCGAAGGTGGGCGGGACCACCAGGGAGGCGGCGTTGGTGCGGAGACCCTCTTTACGGCACTTCACCAAGGCACAAAATCTGACCACACAAAAAACATCCGGTCAACATCGGCTTTGTGTTAAGTCTTGCTTTAACGAACGTCCTCCAGACAGCGTTATCCGTTTGGTTTATGGCTCTGCATTTCACTGTGAGTGACGCTCACTCGCTCGCTCACTCACTCACTCGCTCTCTTGCTCGATCTCTCACTCAGCTGCTGACTGACTTGTTTGTGTTTTCACTCAATCCCTCTCTCTCCCGCTCCCTCATCACTCAAACACTCGTAAGCTCACTTGCGCACTCACTCATTCTCAATCAAGCGTTCGCTCGCACACTCCCTCCCTCCCTCACTCACTTGTTCGTGTGTTCCCCCAATCGCTCACTTGCTCAGTCACTAGTTTATTGACACTCACTCTCAATCAATCACTCACTCACTCACCGGCAGTACTGGGCCAGTGTGAGGACGTAGCATCGGTCCTCGATGCAGGCCACGCTGTTCACATCCTGGTGGCGCGAGGCAAAGATCTCGTTCTAGAGGCGGATTACAGATTAACAGCACGAGTCAGTTATCACACATCTGCCTCCAGCCGCCTCACTAGGTCACATGCAGTCACTGCTTCAGCACTATGTTCCGGTGTTGCCCCGGGAAACGAACCAGGAAGCCTCTCATTCAGAATCAAACAGGCTGTGGAGATGAATGATTCATTCGCTCACCTCACAATGCACGCTGGGGTTGTGCCCTCCTTGTGTGTGTTCTGGCCGATAGTACCAAAACAAACTCATCATCATCTCTCCTGTGGCACGAAACAAACGGGTGTTAACCAAGATGGAGCTGATAAAGACCTGTTTCAGTGCCGTCTGCTACATAATGGCTACATGCGCCCCCCCCCTGCCCCATCAAGCAGGGGGTTACTGCTGCATGGGGTTCAGTACTTCTGGACGGGGCGGGCCTCCTACCTGACTCAGGGTCCTGCCAGAGGGCGGAGATCTTGGCCACAAAAGGCAGAGTCTTCTTCCTGGGTCCGGACCTCAGGAGGACCGTGTCCCTGACCCGGATCACCTCCCCGTCCCGGTGGACCCCCTGGAAACAGGTCCTCAGCACCGGGGCCTCCTCCTCCTGGGGACACAAAAGGACGGGGTGACTCCCTCATACACGCTACAGACTTGACTATTGCTATGTGCTACCTCCACTGGCTCCCAGTTCAATTTAGGATTCATTTCAAAATACTACTCCCCCCCCTATAAAGTCATACATAACCTGGCCCCTCACTACCTCTCCGACCTCCTCCTTCCCCACACTTCTACCCGTCGCCTCAGGTCCACAGACACAACCACACTCAGAACCCCTAGGACCAAGCTTCGGACCTGGGGTGAAAGGGCCTTCTCAGTAGCCGCACCATCCCTCTGGAACTCCCTCCCTAACCACATCCCACAGCAACACATTCCCTTCAATTATACATGCCCCCAAAACCCACCTTTTTTCAAGCTGCTTTTAACACATCACCTCCTTCCCTTCTCTCCCCTTCCTACTTTCTCATCTTTTTACTAATATACGTTCTTATTGAATGATTTCATTCTAAGTATTTAGAAAAGCACGATATAAATCAAATGTATGTGAGCCACGCCCCTGACCCTCCCCTCAATGATGGACCGCGTCCCGTACCACGGTGAAGACCTCCTTCTGGTAGGACACCCCGAGGGGCAGCCAGCCGTTGGTGGCTCTCCGGCGGCTGGTCTTTCCCTTCCTGTCGTTCTCCCTGCCGGCGGCCGCGCCCGGCTTCTTGTGTTTCTTGTCGCTGCCGAGCGCGGGCACGGCGGCGCTGCGGGCCCCGGGCCTCGGGCCCTCGGCGTTTCGAGGACCCTCCTGGGCCGCCCGCGACGGCGGCCGGGGCCCCCGGGGGTCCGAGAGCGGGGTCTGAACACGGGGCACTGAATGGCCGGCCGGAGGCGCGGTGGGAACGGGGCAGCCGGTGAGGGTCCGCGGGCTGGGGGCGATGGGGACGGAGGAGGGGCTGCGGTGGTCCCCGACGGCCGGGGAGAAGCTCTCTAGTCAGATGAAACAAACAAAACGGGTGTTAGTCAGGATGAACGGACAGGAAGACGTCTCCATTCCTCCGCTGACCACAGCCGTTAGCTAGTCGCCACATGTCCACTTCACAGCTGAATCACTGAAACTTGAGTCACACTCCATTGTTTTTTGTTGCACAGAGGCTGTGGAAAAATAAACAGTAATTAGCGGTTGTAGTGGCGTAGCAAGTGGAGCCACAAACACACAAAGAGACACACGTATACACACACACAGATACACACACCGACATACAGAGACACACAGACACACACAGACAGACACACACGGCGACACACACACACACACACACAGACACACAGACACACACGGACGCTGAGGGCCGCTAGAACCCAGGGCTTGGCAAGCTAGGCAGGCCTTGTGCCACTCATACTACAGCTATCCAGTGATTGGTGGCTACCGCCATAGAAAGGGAACAGAGGGGGTGGCCGGGGGGGGGGGGATGTTCAGAGGGGAGAACCTGATGGGGTGGGTTGGAACACTGTAATAAATAAAATAAAATACTTATACATGATGTAGAACACTTTCTAGTTCTCTTTCTATACAATTGATCATTTCAAAAGGCTTTGATTTGATACTTTTCAATATGCCGAGATGTTCAGCATCCTGAACCAAAATAAAGTCCTGTCTGCCCCCTCTAGCTCTGAACAATGAGAGGACCTGTCTGCCCCTCCGCCTGTCGCCTACGGGCCCCTTTTTCCTACAACAACAGACTCAAACCTCTTTCATCGCAACGGCCATCGCTATTTTTAATGCAAACAAAGTCCTCCACCCGGCCCCTCTCCCCCTCTCCCCTCTCCCCCTCTCCCCCTCTCCAC
>JAOPUD010000131.1:9791018-9803549 GCA_027122715.1 Trisopterus minutus
AGTGAGAGAGAGAGAGAGAGAGAGAGAGAGAGAGAGAGAGAGAGAGAGAGAGAGAGAGAGAGAGAGCCGTGTCATTATCATCATGAACAATGGCTGTCTGATGGAGCAGCTCTGCCGTTATGTTTCCAGCACAGCTGAGGGAGGAGGAGGAGGAGGAGGAGGAGGAGGAGGAGGTGGTGTCAGCCAGCCTGTCTCACTTAACGGCCTCACCACGGGCCTCACTCATGCGTCAGCATCTGCCCGAGTGCAGGACACTTGGTGCCATGTGCTCCTCTGTGGAGAAGCCCGGCGCTCGCTACACACTGAGAGCTTCTGTTCCTCCTCAGCCCCAATGAGCGGCCATTGAATCTCCTAACCGGCCAGCCCTTGTAAACAAGCCCAGTGGGTGATAATAGAGGCGAGGCACCACCTCCTCCAAACGTCCACCACCATCCACCCGCAGCTGTGGCCTGACAGCTGACGCCCGAGTCTTTAGGTCTCTGTTCCTTCACACCCTCACTGTGAAACCCCCACCCCCCACCCCCGACCTCAAGCCAATCCCACCCCATCTTCCACCAGCTGACCTATAACGGCCATAGACCATGTGTCTGTCATCAGAACGAGGGGAAAGACAGAGAACGAGTGTGAGAGAGAAAGGCAGAAAGAGAGAGATGATGGGAGGAGGATTAGAGGGGAGGACAGAGAGGACTGAGTGTTACTAGATTTTAGGGAGAAGGGGGTGATACACCCAAATCCTGTTAGTGGGGTGGCCGGGGTACACTATGTTTCAGAACCACCTCTGAAGTCATTGAAGAACTCACACACACACACACACACACACACACACACACACAAATATGCAAACACATGCACAGGCATGCACAGACACTACACGCACACACGATGAGCACTCACAACACACACACACACACACACACACACACACACACACACACACACACACACACAATGAGTACTAACAGACAGGCAATTTGCAGCCACAAGCTTTCAATTCTACAAACGAGACGACGACTACACGGCTCAGCGGCTCATGACGCGACCATGTTTATTTCCTTAACGACGTGCGACAAATTAGGATTTCAAGACGAGTATCAAAGTTAAAGAAACAGGGGATTGCTATTCTAAAAGATGATTTGAACTTCATCCAAGTAATGTTTGTAGCCTACTGCAACATGTAAGAAATACAGCAACGTGTTCATTAAAGGAGTCAGAGAGCAGAGACCCTAATGAGCTTTTCCACTGAAGTCTTCCTTACTGAAGTCCAGGAGCGTGTCAACTATGGCCCCCATTACACTCTGCGTTTCTTCTCAGAGTTTCTTCCTTGCTCTTTGAAGGGCGAGGGTTAGGGGGGTGTCATAAACCATGGCATGTGAAGCCTGAGATGTACCTGTGATTAAGGGCTATACAAACATAATTGACTCGAGTTGAAGGGAAGGGGCACCCGATAAAGCTGGCATCAAGTGTTCCTCATGCTCAGCATCACCCGTTTGTGATATGGATGGAGCGATATGATGTGTGGACGGTAGAATCTACATATTTCTATCACATTTTGAGATACAGCAGGGAAGGTAAAATAACTATCAGAAGCAAAATGAATGACCAATTATTAATGGGAATGGTACCTAATAGCATAGTAATAGTAATTATCATATTAATTCTGCATTAGCTATCAATAATTCCTATTAGTGTTTCAGTCGGAAAGTATTTATAGTAGGCTACATCCATTTAGTGCACGGTAGTTCTGTTGTGCTTGGGGCGCCGTATCATCGACATAATGGGATTATCTGGAGGATGCATGTCTCACTTTATGGCATAAGGCAGTTTTATCTATGATGCTCCTATGCTTTAACACATTGGAAACCCACATCCGATACAGAGCAATCCTCAACAGTTTTTGGAACTCTTTAATCCCCAACTATGGACAAATAGATTGCATTCCGTCATTTTCATCACTTGTGTATCCTACAAGTTTCGCACCACATGCGTGCGTTCGTTCTCTGTGATGCAACCTCCGTTTGGTCAACAAACTCAACGCCAATCGGCCCCCAAACACTCGAGACATGAGCGGGTCTCTGACCGCGATTCATGGCCGTACTTACCATGAGGACCAGGCGCTTTACCAGTAGAAACAAGTTGCTCTTCAGTGTGCCAACACCCCCAGCACGCCGGGCTCTGACCCCGCTTTACCTCGGTCCTCACAGTGTCCTCGTTCGCTGGGAGTCTCCGAAGCCACTTTCAGTGTTCTTCTCTTTCCTGTAGAAACGCTAGATAGTTATGTTCCGAGTAAAACGTCCACTAAAGAAGCGCCTCCGGCTGCTACTCCTCAAGGAGGGGGTGGCGGTCAGGTGTTTGGACCCCGGGAGGGAGAGCGACCAGCGGGCGACTCAGTCGAGTTGCGATCATCTCCCTCCGCTCCACCGGAGCTCCTCTCCAAACGGCGCGGCTCTGTCCGCGGCCGAGCGGGGATCCGTCCGTCGGTGCCGCTGGGGAAACTGGAATAGCAGTTGAAATTTGCCGCGGGATAAATATTTTACTCGCATTTAACAAACTGCGACTACTTTAGCATTTTTTACATAACATCATCATCCGCTTTTCATGTTGACGCATCATGTTGAGAAAACATGGAGTTTCTTAAAGGGCCACGGACGTCCCTTCACATGTCACCCAGCGAGGCCCTCATGGAGTGAGAGGCTTCATCCATGACTGAACACCATGGAATCACACCTATTATTAATACTATCACTGCTAGTGTCAATACTGTTACTGGACACCATGGAATCACACCTATTATTAATACTATCGCTACTAGTATCAATACTGTTACTGAACACCATGGAATCACACCTATTATTAATATTATCACTACCAGTATCAACACCTATTATTAATACTATCACTACTAGCATCAATACTGTTAATGAACACCATGGAATCGCACTAGTGTCAATACTACCACTACTACTACTACTATTACAACTACGACTAATACTAATTATTTGTATCATAATAATTCTATATTATTGTAAATGATTGTAACGTATTGAAAAGTATGGTAATTAGTAACAGATGTATTAAATCAGTCCTTATTTAATGACTGCTTTTGAGCCTAATTGGCTAACACACAGAATTGAAGGTAAATCTTACCATGTGCCCATGGAACCGCAGGTCTTAACAGGTCATAAAACCCCCTGTAGCTCAGACATGAGCTGCATATGTCACTTTATCGTTGTTGTAATGTAACTTGGGAGTTATTACTTCCATTCTTGCTGAACTCTAGGCATGTAAACCTAGTAATTGTGTCTTGATCTATGGGGAAAGGCTACACATTACTTTTAAGGCACTTTATGCTAGGCCTGCCAGCTGTGGACATCCAGCAATGTGTGTGCGTGTGTGTGTGTGTGTGTGCGTGTGCGTGCGTGTGTGTTTTCCTTTTAGCTCAATTATATCTTGCTTAGCTTGCATCAATCTCAAAAACTATACCAAAACATGCTTATAAAAATAACTTAGAATGATTCATATTTAATCAACTACGGTTGAAAGAAAAAAATGTGGCCTATTCATAAACCCTAAATAAGTCTTGATTAGGCTAGCATAATATTAAAGATGAATAATGTAACATCTGGTTAGACAAGTCACAACTCATTAAGAGCTTGGTGGGGCTCCACATTATTTTATTATTAGAGTGAAAAAGATGTCCAAACCATTGGCAGTGAATCATCGGGATGTAGCAGAACAGCGTCCAACACTAGCAAACAGAGAAAACCATGTTGACATCGTTACATCATTACATTTCTTTAGTTTGGCGGTATGGCTCCACCCTAACCCTAGGATTAAAAGCCTGACATACAGATGTCAGATACAAAATGCCAACAGCACAACGTTTGACCACAGGGAGCAATTAACAATCCCCCATGGGGTAAAGTGACATCTCATCCCATTGTGTAGGTTGTATGCGATACAGAGCAGAGCCAAAGCATGTGGAGGCTGGGGTGGTGGGGGGCTCAGCACACTTAAGTGTGTGTTTGAGATGGAAGGTCTTATACACTGCTACATGGTCAATTTAAAGGTCCCATATTATACCATCAGGTGTGAGTATGATTAGCCATTACAAGCCGTTAAAACGTTATTAAAATGGAACCTTCAAATTGACTGCCTATCAGTGTACAAGCGTTTGATTGGACTGCGACAGTCTGTCAGCTGACAGAGTGCATGACTAGAACGTCCCACCAGGACTGGCTACGCCAATGAAACTAACTGATTATTGCTCTAGTCAAAAACATTTACTCGCTTGTTTCGAAAGTAAAGTGAAAATATGTAATATTCTTTCATACATTCAAACAAACAGCAAGAAATGTTATTAAACACACAATGGTGATTCAGATCGCAACTAGTGCTCTGAAAACAGAACAGACTGAGTCTTTCCTTTACATGCCTCTTCTCTTCCAGTTCTTGAATGTTAGTTCGTTTTCAGACCATCATACTTATGGTCTTGAATCAGTTTATGTGTTCCATACACTATTTGGGGTAGCCTTATGCAGGAAGCCCATGGTTAAGGTAGGTAAACACATTCACTGGGACTGATTTTATCCCTTTTTTATTTAAATTCAAACAAACTACGACAGACAGAAAAGAGAAAGCACAACATCCACTAGGAAGGAGATGATGGCAAAGTGTTAAAAATCTGTTTTAGTTCAACCATTTGATTGCTCTAGAAATGAACAAAGATTTCTACACAATATTTCTCTCTAATCTTCTCCTGGTTATATTAGCTTATGTTCATATTCAAAATTGTGTTGCTCATCTACCATCTTCATGTACCCAGGTATCTCTTGTGAAATCAGAAACAAAACCTCAGCACAGGAAGATCCAAAAGACAGAAATAACATACATTATTATTGATTTCCAAAAAATGACTGTACACTCCAAGTCTACACTTGGAAATAAAACATGTATGAAAGGATCTCCATCCATATGGAAGTTCCACAACCTCGAGCCAGAAGTATTCAGAACAACAAATGGTATACCATTATGTATTTATCCTTTCACTGGTCCAGTTTCTTCTGGGGAGAGTTTAATTAGTGCCACAAATATTGCATCAGACATAACTTTCAGTTCACTAGTTTGACAAGAAACGCATCCTTTCCATTTGATGAACAAAAATTAAATAAACAGCTTGACTTCTGTGGAACCGACTGGGTAGAGGAAAAAAATTATCAGCAGCAGAGATGTCAATAAATGGAGAGCAAATCAACAAATCAACCGTATATTACACAACAAAATAGTCAATTTCATTAAAACATGAAGGCTGGTTCAATGTAATTCTGTAGTGAACTGCGACCGGGTAAGCTTGAGGAGTCAGAATCATAAGGCGTGGGGTTGTGTAATGATGTGAGGCAGGTGTCCGGTCCAGCCAGGGTGTGGGGCTCGCTCCACAGACGGCCGCTCTACTTGTACATGGCATTAAAGGCTCGTCCAATGATCAGCCTGCGGACCTCACTCGTGCCGGCGCCGATTTCGTACAACTTGGCGTCTCTGAGAAAGCGGCCCATTGGGTAGTCGTTGATGTAGCCGTTCCCGCCTGGCCAGAACAAGAGTGATTGGTGAAAACATCAAATGAACGGCTAGTTTTCAGCACATTTTCAAGCATTCCTCTTTACAACGATGTTCAATACTTCTACTTTTTGTGGTTAAGGTTTTTACACCCGACAATAAACTCTCAAAAATTAAAACTAAAAAAACATATATTTAAAAACCCAACATGCTTCTACACTTTTAACACAGTTTCAGTTTTATTAACGTTATATTTTCTTTTTATAAAGAGTAGGTTTGTTTTAGCGATCCCTGGCACATTCTCCCAATTGTCACCCTAAAAAGCTTACCGAGACACTGAATGCCATCCAATGCAACCTGAGTCGCATTCTCAGCACAATATAAGATCACTCCAGCGCAGTCCTGCAAGGACAGCCAAATCAATACCATTACTGGATGCATCGAAGAATTATATATGTACATAAATACATATTCACACAGTCATGCACTGGGACATCTTCAACAAATGTCCATGCCATGTTCTGTTGAAATTTTTAGTAGATCCTAGTCTGAAATGTATGATGCAATGATGCAACCAATGTGAACAGAAACAAGCGAATGCTAAGAATTTGTGTTAGATTAAACCCTGAAGTATGCCCGCACCATGGAGCTGAAGTGTCCTTGGTCACAAGCACGGGCCACGTTGTAGAGGTACTGCCGACAGCAGCTCAACCGTGTGTACATGTCTGCCATCTTTCCTTGCATCAACTGAAAATAGAGAATTGAAAACGGTACTTTAATTTCTTCAAATTCACAGCACTAAATTGATGGTACATCAGATCTAAATGGGATCAGTGTGAAGTAGTTAGCATGGATACCTGAAAATGTCCAATCTTCTCCCCAAACGCCTCCCTGACGTGGAGGTAGGGCACAGAAAAGTCCAAGACCGCTTGCATGATGCTAAGAAAAGTTGTGGAAAATAGCACAAAAGTCGAAATATTACTATATATCTACATACACATTGTAGTATGAAAAAACAAAAACATCAAGGATTGGACCTTATGCACTACTTTAGAAGTACACATTACGGATGGCACAAGATCACCTTTTCAATTCCAATCCTGCAACCCTAAGTATGTGCCGATACCACCCAGATACTATTTTAATTTTTTCTCGGTCACCACTACAACTTCTAAAGCTCCCACTTCTCTCTCACTGCATGCTGGGCAGGAGCTCCAACCACCACTTGTCTCCAAAGACCAGATGGATTTTTTAGAGAACTAAAATCTGTGGGCTGAAGAGGCCGTGGGTGGACGGAAACTTGAAATAAGTTTACAGTAAAAACGTATAGTATGAACAAGAGAGTTTTGCAATGGATGTACTGCCTAATGCTGTGTTGCAATGTCCAGTGATGAGCTCACCCGATTGGTCCTGCTGAGAGTACGAGTCTCTCTATGTCCAGGCCACTCATCATCACATACACGCCTTTGTTAAGAGGCCCAAGCACGTTCTTCTCTGAAATAGACGGGAGCATGGATACAAATCAGACGGCAAGTGATGCATCAAGGTGATGGTATTGTGTTTGAGAAATACACTCCCACGCCCTTTCATTCTCCACTGCAATTCAACTCTTTAGATCAGAGCTCATCAAAGGAGACCAAGAACAACTGGGGGAGGACACACACACACCTGGAACCTTGCAGTCTTCAAAGAGCAGCTCACAGGTGTTGGATCCCCTCATGCCCAGCTTGTCCAACTTTTGCGCTGTGGAGAAACCTGGCATGCCCTGTAACACACACACACACACACAGACACAGACACACACACTTCAGTACTACAAGCCAGACCTGATGATAGCACACGTTTGTAGATCATGTTGGTGGAAGATGCAAATTTACAGTTAATTAATTACTTATTACTTTACTGAGAAAAAAGTATACAAAGGTCACAATAACAAAGCGAAGGGGTAAAAAAGAAAATGACAGTAATTAAAACTGTCAGCCCAGGAGGGACAAATGGTAGTAATAAAATGCTACCACAAAGCTGAACATTTAATAATTATAATTGTCTTCTTGATTGTAAGCTATGACCTATAGTTCTACAGAATACTATTACTAATAACTACAATTTATAAATCCATCCAGGAACCTTGGCTATTCGATTGTTTTAGAAAAATTAGAAAATCATTTTGGAAGTACCTACAGGCACCTTACAGGCCATCATAGCTTCTACTACATCATTGAAAAGAGATGGGTGAAGGGAGGTGAAAGGGGGGTGCGCATTCAGTTGGTTGCAACGTGCAACCTTACCACTAGATGCCACTAAAGCCTACACATTTCACCTTTAAAGTACATTCAATTAAAAACAATGCACGGCAGGCCTCTTCTTAGTATTCTGGGACGTTTTGCTCTGGAAGTGTTGATACCTTTTCAATGATAAAGGCAGTGATGCCTTTCTGATGGGCTGTTGGGTCCGTCTTCCCGTAAACTATGAGCACGTCTGCGTCGGGCCCGTTTGTGATCCAAAACTTGTTGCCGTTCAAAACATAGTAGTCCCCTGAGAAACATACAAGCCCAAGAAGAGTTAGGAAACACTACATGAATATCTAATTAAAGTTGTTCCTTTGTGGGCGACATAGAATAGCATTGTGATGGAAAGCAATACACTGCTTGAGTCCCAACTGCAACGTTTGAACACAGATTCCGTTACTAATTTGGAAAGTAAAGAATAAAATCATTATATTTTAATCCCATCTCGCTTGACCTCTACGAACGTTTGGAATTTATCCGTAGAGGCATTTCGTTTGGGGATTGTTTACTCATATACACAATATCCTCCTGCTAAATTCACCATTTTGTATGATCTGAATGAGAATAGGCAATCGACCGAAACTCTTTCGATCCAGCTGGAGATGCATGCTGGGATTGTAAAAGGGCGCCACCACTCGTGAAATATTCACTAGAATGTTTCTGCCAACTTTGAATAAACTTTTATAAATACGAACAAAAATGTATAGAGTTTATCCTCGTTTATTGTGTAATAGACCGTACTTGCAGCTGCCAGCAACCATTTAAATGCGTCTGAACGTCAATGATTTCGGCTAGGCTAGTTATTGGTCATTCGAAATAAAGCCCTCCTTCAGGTCAGGGGAGCCAGCCACGTTGAAGTCAATGTAAGCTCGCAAACCTTTTGCTGTTTATCAAGCGGAGACGGCTTTTCATTGGCGTGAAAAAAAACACCTTTGGTAACACCAGTGTGCACCCCAGGCCAATGGTATGGCTTTTCTGTTTTTTCATCACCACATGATTGGACAATTCAGAAAATCAATCAAATAGGCTACCTCCCTCAGCAACACATGTGCAATGCAACTCCATGCAGAGAAGAGATGGATCGCTAACTAGCATATGTAGCATATAAACAAAATAAAGCAACTGTCCCATATTTCTAACTGCATTTGAAATAGTTACCATTACTGCGGCTGACTAACAATTTTTATCACCAGCCACCACAGGACTGCACTACATAGTCTTCAGAGCTATAAAGGACTGTTTTCTCCATGCACATCTCTGGGTGTGCATCCAAACATCAACTTAGCTGAGGTGATGAGACTTTGAGGACCCACCTTTTTTCTCAGCTTTCAGCTTCATGGACACGACGTCGGAGCCGGCGTTGGGCTCGCTCATAGCCAAGGCCCCTACATGCTCTCCGGTCACCAGCTGTCAGCAATAACCAAACGATTGGAAACATCCGGAACGGTGTAGACCCTCCAGAAGCAGTTTGCATGATACATCTCCCATCAAGTACAGGATTAGCCTTATGAGGTCAAAATTGCGATTTGCAATGAATTGTGCAGCCCTTATATATGTACACAATAGTACCCTCGTTTAGAACGGTTAATACCCAGACAAATGGAGGCTGACCTTAGGCATATACTTCTCCTTCTGTTCCTCGTTGCCATGGCGCACCAGCTGATTGACACAGAGGTTGGAGTGGGCTCCGTAACTTAGAGCTATGGCTGCAGAGACGCGGGACATCTCCTCCATCACAATGACGTGCTCCAGGTACCCCAGCCCTGTTCCCCCGTACTCCACTGAAAACAAGCACAGCGTGAACCACTGCTGCCCATCCGAGATCCCAGACAAACCCAGTTTCTCTCCGCTCTGCCCAAATACCTGGAGCAGTGATGCCGAGTAAACCCATCTCCCCCATGTCTTTCCAGTATTCCTGGTGAGAGAATGCAAGTTGATAACATTAATTAACAGAGAATATGCTAAATATCTGCTATTGTGCTGCGGTCAGGTTACAAATAATGAGTTCAATATTAGAGGCAAGGTCATAACTTACTCGCATTCCAGGAAATTCGTTTTTCTTGTCAATTTCGTCTGCATATGGGGCTAGTTTTTCTGCCAAAAATTTACGAACCGAATTACGAAGCTGTGCAAAAACAAGAAAAATATGTGTCATCAATAACTAGTACCACTATGTGTAACGACATACCATATACCTACAAAAAGGTAGGCTACATGTTATATCCATTGCTTTCACAACAGTTTGGGGGTACACATGTAGGAAGCAACACGTCCCCAATATGACCTCGGACCTCCTTCCTGATGCTATTGCTTCTTGAAGGCGTCCAACAACGCAAGAAGAAACAATAATTCACAACATTGAGACTGTGATGTAATTAATTGGGTCAGGGGTCACGTCGCGTTACAAATGAAAAAGTACGCTCTTGGCAAACACTTCCCCATTTTGCACCCACGT
Source organism: Trisopterus minutus (assembly GCA_027122715.1). Classification (NCBI taxonomy): domain Eukaryota; kingdom Metazoa; phylum Chordata; class Actinopteri; order Gadiformes; family Gadidae; genus Trisopterus; species Trisopterus minutus. Next base: position 9,801,312 of record JAOPUD010000131.1, read on the forward strand.
CCCGAAGGACAGAAGAGAACCCAGAGTTCAGCAGCAGGTCGCTTCACACATGTCTGCATTGAGCTGCAGAAAGCGGCGTTACTGCAACCCTCTGACCACGGCTCGCCTGCTAACCTGGATCTGATCCTCGGTCAGTCCGTTCACCACGTCGTCCACCGCCATGGCGGCACCGGAGCATCCTCGTCTCGCCAGAGCGGTGACTGAAAGTCTCGACCCGAGACGGGAGAGGCTTCGTAGGGCAAACATATCTCTGGCCTGTAGAGCGACAGTAGTGCGGTGGGCCGAACAGAAGTAAAGTCGTTTGATAACACAACTCTTTCGTCACTTGCCCTCCGCTTGTTCTGCTGGCCACGCCCATATGCCTCTACGTCATCAAACTACTGTTTGTTATCGTCTTCGCTTTTATTGGACGGTAGCTCCCGTCTTATCGGTACATTACTGCCCCCACTGGACTGGCGGGTGGATCATGGGATTGACAGGAACCTCCAAAAGTTTCTTTAATTATGCTAAATAAATGCTGGTGTAAAGCCAGGCGGCCAGGAGAAGTTTTAATTCCGATGAATGTTCACTTTGTCATTCTTATTAAATTAAAACTATTGCCAGAGGTATTTAAATAATTATGCCTTTTGAATTGTCTAAATGCCCGGTTTCAAAAAAGGCACGCCTTTCTGAAGTCTCCGTGCTTTTTATCTAATGAAGAAAAAACAAAAGCCCAGTCGATTTGCTCTGAAAGGCCAATGGCAATTCGGATCTCACCAACAGGGGTCAGTAAAGTGGCGCACATTGTCCTGGCCAGCCCTCTGTCTGAGCAGAGCGCACCTCTGTGGTTCAGGGTTACAATGAAACCATCCTGCTGGTTCATAATGAAACGCGGGTCTTATTTATTAAAAACACAAACCAAAGCTTTTTCCGCCTCTTGCTATAATCTGTTGTAATGTTTTCGTTGCCAAAGTCTACGCAGGCCTACAAGACTTAGTCACAGCAGGTGAAGAGAAAAATAAAATGTAATGTCTAAATTGGTGAAATATTATTTACACTTAGGATTGAAATTAAAAATCTTGCATTAGATATATTTATCAGTCTGGTTTTGGATAGAACTGCTTTAGTTTCCCACCGATGATTGTATTGTTGTGGTCAGTTGGAAAAGCCCAAAAGCCCTAATGTACAGAAGCAGAATGAGGAAGTAAAAACATAATTCAGTCAACTAGTTGCTTTTACTTAGTCAGGAAGCGAAAAAGCGAATTGAAATACGGAAGACTCCTACAGCCAAACACGCACAGTGCGTGTAGACTGGCCCACAGCCCGCTGTGTAGGCTACATCTGGGGGAGGGGGAGAGGGAGGGGTGGGGGGGGAGGACCGGAGCAGACAGGGCCGGACCAGACAGGGGGTCCCCCAGCGCCTACCAGCAGCGCACCAGTCCTCAGCTCGGAACGGCTCGGGTCGGAGGCTTCAGTCCGGGGAATCGACCCATACAGGGCTCATGGCTCGCTGCGGAGCCCCGAAGGATTATCCAAACGTAGACTCTTACGCTTGAACTCACTGAGCATGTCCACGTTTGACAGGACGCGGGAACACTCTGCTTAAACACTTTCTGAGTGCCGACTCGCGGTGGACCGATCGACCGAATGCCGAAGCAGCAGCGGAGACGGTCCTCGAAGGAGGCTGTGGCGGGGATCAGCAACGACGGCTCCCGTCTGGAGCGCAAGCAATGTGGTAAGTCCACCGAGGTTTGCAATGAACTCCAAAGTGAAACAGCAACAGCTCAGAGTCAGAGGAAGGCAGCACACCGCTCTCCCCCGTCCGGCGCTCCACCCTCAGCCCCCACGGTGCGCACGGAGGTGCTTCGGGTGCCGCAGGTGACCATCACCCCGGAGGGATGCGGCGCCTCCCGGGAGATGCAACAGGGCGACTGGGACGAGGTGGTGGAGGGGCCGCTGAGGAGGAAACTCTCCAACTCGTCTATCTCGTCGACGGGTTCCTCCGTGGTGGAGTCGGAGGATGACATCCTGAGTGACAGCGAGAGCAAAGGCATCATCACGTTGGAGCACCTTGGTGGAGTGGAGAGCGTCGAGGTGAGTCAAGCGGTTCTCCTCACAGAATTCACTAGTCCGAATATCGGAATTTTAAAGATGGTTTGTATGCAGGCCATAGCCTACTATTAAAAATACAACTGCCCCTCATGCATAAAAAGTGCATATCTTCACAATAAATATGGAAACCATATTCATTTGGCTATG
>JAOPUD010000131.1:9804903-9815617 GCA_027122715.1 Trisopterus minutus
GTGTGTGTGTGCGTGTGTGTGTGTGAGTGTGCATGCGTGAGTGATTAAGCCTCCTAAGCTTAATGGTTGCTCAGACGTACCTCTACATGTCTATTAAATCATGGATACTAGGTTGTTATTCGCTGACTGAAAGAAGACGTCTTTGAACCCAGCTGAAGGCAGGCGGCCGGCCGGCCCACGCGTTCACCACGCAGAGCGGAGACCTATCTTCAGTGTCATCACACCCCGTCCTTTGACATTTAACAAGCCACCACTTCAGGAAGTCAAAAGTGTTTATGCAGGCGAACATTAGAAAGAGGTCATTTCAGCTATTCTTCTAACCAAGCGATTCACCGAAAAACACGACTCCCGGGAACTCACAAAACTCAGACTAAGAACTTTCCTGAGGTCAACAGTGACATGGTATGAAAATGAGCCATAATGAATAGAGAAGTTTATCATTGGCCACGAGTGGAAACCCTGATGCCCTCCTGAGCTGTCTGGGTCCCCCGGCCCCGTGAGGGGAGCAGAGCCGCAGGTTACTGTCATGTAAGATGGAGTGTATTTGCTGCATGTCCACCCCTCCACAAAACAGAGCTACAGACCTCTCTCTCAGGGCTACATGTCCATCCCTCCACCAGAAGCAAAACAACATGTGTCCATCTTTTGCGAGCTGATGGGAAACATGAAGACCTCCGAGGCCAGCTCTCTGAGGATTCTCTCTGCTCATTTGAATATTTTCCGATGTCAGCGCAGAGCAGCGCTGTGAGAAGCACGTGTTGGGTACATAAGACCTTCTGCTGTTAGGCTTGACTACACAAGACTCACCCAACCATGAGTTCATGAGCAAACTCAGCCTCCTCAAGGCATGACACACTTAGCAAAGCCCAGTCTAGCCTGAACTAGACTGTTTAGCTGAGACTCCACCACACCCCTGCTGCTGGTAAACTATTAGCATGATGAAGAAGATGATAACCATTACGGAGATGATTAAGATGGTGATTATTATAATGATTATAATTAGTAGTTGTAGCTGCCCGACGTCACCAGACGAATTCCAAATGTGTACTAATCCGGAACCTCTGTTTGATTTTTATTTCCAAGGCTTCTATCACAAACGCAGACAAAAACGCCTCCGGACGCAATTGGCCACACCCTCAACCAATCAGAGCATCGAAACATGTAACACATCAGCAGCAGCCATTTTGGTTGTTTGTGAAAATGCCTAAACGGCGCACGAACAAACCCCCTCCCCATTGCGCCGTTGGGGGGGGGGTTCCCAGGCTTAAGTTGTAGTAAAGGAGGAGTAAAGTGGTGGTGGAGCTGAGGGTCAAATAGTAATTATCATTTTGTTATAGTTAATTAATAAATAGTACTTCACTGAAAATTCTATATCAGTCTATATCAGATAATAACACGGCATTCAAAACAAATCCGATTGTCTCATTAGGCGGTGTGAGCTGATAGGGTATCAGTGAGTGAGTTAATGATTCAGCGAGAGGTCAACACGGGGCGGGCCGTGGGATGGCTGCCGCCGCCGCCGCTGCCGCTGGATATTGTGGGTAAACAGACCAGCAGGCAGGCCTCAACACAGCACCAGGCGGCCCGCATCGTCCTGACATTCAAACACCAGAGTGGGAGTGAATGACTTGTCCCCAGCGTCGCCCCTCCCCTCCTCGCTCGGGTGAAGTGTAAACAAACCCTGTAGGCACGTGCGCGAGCCCACGTATGCGAGCCCACGTGCGCGAGCCCACGTGCATGAGCCCTCGGCCGCGAGCCCAGGCTGCTGCCCTGGACCTGACTTCCTGTTTCAATCACGGCACACGACGGAACACAATGACCTCCTCCTCCTGGCTGTTAGTCATCCTCTCTGTAGCCCCCAGCCTCTAGGAATAGAAACACCTCTATACAAACACATGCACGCACGCACGCACGCACGCACAAGCACACACACACACACACACACACACACACACACACACACACACACAGACGCACACACACTCACAGACACGCACACACACAAACACACACACACACACACAGTCAACCCAACACATACCCACGCACTATCACACGCACACACAGACCACCACACACACACACACACTCACACACACAACCACAGACACGTTCTGGTGCTGAAGTGAAAGCGCTGGTTGGTTCTGCGTTCCCAAAGGTTCCTCCTCTCTTGGCACGCCGCCCGAGCTCCACTCGCGCTCACGACGCGTGAAGCTCTGCTCTCTGTCTCCTGTGAAACATCCAAGCTGTCACTGTGTGTCTGCCCTGTGAAAGAGAGAGAGAAAGAGAGAGAGAGAGAGAGAGAGAGAGAGAGAGAGAGAGAGAATACTAGAAACTAAAAGAGAAGAGCGATTTGATACAGAATGGAAGATATTGTGAAAGAAAGTGGGAAAGTGAAAGAAAGAAGAAAGAGGGAGAGACAGGAAGACGGAGGAAATAAAGAAGGGAATAAGTGAACGTAGAGATAGAGGGAAACAGCTGCTTCGCAGCTATTCTCTGAGCAGAACGTGACCTTGCCACAGCATCTAGCCCGTAATGCGGAAAGAGAGAGTTTTAGATTGTAGATATCGGTTTCCACAGACACAACATTTCAGTCACATTCAGATCTTTATCTGTTATTCTGACCCCTGTTTGACCATCCAGCATTAAACATGAAACCGCCTTCTTCTGTTGCGCCAGCTGAGTCAGCCCTCCACTGGGTTTGGTTTCCTGTCCTCTACTTACTGCACCTGATTGGCTGAAGTCATCATCCACCTCTTTGACCACATGACCCCCTGTGGGTCGGTCCTGTTTTGGTAATGAGAATAACTTATTTTTACAGAAAAATTAGGTTTAATTTTAGATCTTGATCATGGGAAGATACAGGCAGCAAACATCCAATGAGACAAAGGCTGTACATGATTCTAAGAGGGAAACTCTCACATGGTGGGCAGAAACAACGAAGGAAACACAGGTGAGGGGGAGGGAGGGACCACGGTGGAGAGATCAGGATTGGCCAGGGCTGATGTCATTCATGAGACCAAGGTATATACAAGGGGGAAGTGGACATGTCTGCAAAGCTGCAAGACCATTGATGGAACCGACACAACCAAGAAGTCAGTCGATTGGCCTCAGCATCAGACTTTGTGGCTACTTAATTACTTAATTAACTAACAATTAGAGTGAGGAAGGGAGGTATCTCTAAGAGTCTAGGTCCAACGAGGATGTCAAGAATTGCCTTTTCAATCGACTAGTAATGCTATAAAAAAGGTTGCGTAGTATTCTGCTGTATGACATCGAGTCCTGTCCTGTGTCCAGCAGACCAAGTCCTGGTGGAAGCTGAAGACTGTGGTCCACTGGCCCTTCATCGCCGGGCAGAGAAAACGCCTCAACTGGGTGCAGCTCGCTGGACACAAAGGTAAGACCTGGCTCATTTCAAACATATTATCATAATGATAACATGTGATATAGTGCAATTCATATCAAGATACCTCAAGGCTATATCTCAAGATATCGAACCCTTCTGAGTAACGCTGAGTAAGACTGCTGAGTAACACTGCTGAGTAATGCAGAGTAACGCTGAGTAACACTGAGTAATACTGAGTAGTGCTGGGTAACACTGAGTAACACCGTTGAGTAATGCTGAGTAACACTGAGTAGTGCTGAGTAACACTGCTGAGTAATGCTGAGTAACACTGCTGAGTAACACTGAGTAACGCTGCTGAGTAACACTGAGTAACGCTGCTGAATAACGCTGAGTAGCACTGCTGAGTAACACTGAGTAACGCTGCTGAGTAACACTGAGTAACGCTGCTGAATATCGCTGAGTAACACTGCTGAGTAACACTGAGTAACTCTGCTGAGTAACACTGCTGAGTAACACTGCTGAATAACGCTGAGTAACACCGCTGAGTAATGCTTAGTAATTCTGCTGAGTAATGCTGAGTAACACTGCTGAGTAACGCTGCTGAATAACACGGAGTAACACTGCTGAGTAACACTGCTGAGTAATGCTTAGTAACACTGTTAAGTAACGCTGCTGAGTAACGCTGCTGATTAATGCTGAGTAACACTGCTAAATAATGCTGCTGAGTAACGCTGCTGAGTAACGCTGCTGAGTAACGCTGCTGAGTAACACTGCAATGCTTAGTAATTCTGCTGAGTAACACTGAGTAACTCTGCTGAGTAACTCTGCTGAGTAACGCAGCTGAGTAACACTGCTGAGTAACTATAGGTAATGTTGACTAAAACTGCTGAGTAACAAAGTAACGCTGGGTAACATTGAGTAATACTGAGTAACGTGTGAGTAACTGAGTAACGCTGCTGAGTAACACTGAGTAGCGAGTGAGTAACTGAGTAACACTGAGTAACAAGTGAGTAGCGAGTGAGTAGCTGAGTAACTGAGTAACGCTGAGTAACAAGTGAGTAGCTAGTGAGTAACTGAGTAACACTGCTTCACTTTGCTCCACAGGGAACTTCAAGGCGGCCGGCGAGGGCAGCATCCTGAAGAAGTTCTCGGAGAACGAGAAGCAGTGCTTTGAGCAGCTGAGCGGAGACACGCTCCAGCCCTTCGCTCCTCAGTTCCTGGGGGTGGTGGAGAAGGACGGAGAGTCCTTCCTGCACATGACGGACCTGCTGGCGACCTTTGACCTTCCCAACGTCATGGACTGCAAAATGGGAATAAGGTGAAAAGAAAGAAAAAGATGGGTTATTGATAGTGAGACAGCTGCCTAAGCCCATGAGACGACACAGTTTCATTTAAGAACATATCGCGATGTAGGTGCTCTTTTCAGGTTTTCTGGTTAAGATCAGACCAGACCAGTTCCCAACTGGTCTAGACTCCGGACCAGCATGTGTCATCAGCCACTCACGACCCAAAAATAAATCATTGATTTACTAATATTGCAGTTCTTAACTATCCCTTCATATACTGTTAAAAACATAGAGTAAACAAAAAGCTGAATCTATTGGGGATTCAATTACTGAAATATTATAAGCCACTGAATCATAGATTAACATTTAAATATTTGTTCATTCATGGACTTCTTTCTAAAGAGGGACCAGGTGAGAATCACTGGTTTAGACCTTCTATATGTGCTGTTGGGATGCTTTAGAATGCTAATGTTTTATTTATCTATCTCATACATACCCACATAACCACCACAACATGAACAATTCTACACACCCTGGCTTACAGTATGTAATTGTGAGCAGTGCGAGGCCGCTGACACACAGCGCGGCGTGGTGAGAGCGTCTCCACGCACACGCTGGAGCCCCGCTGGAGGTACATGCGGTCGTGGGCTAATAACAGAACCCTGCTGAGTGGAACACCTGCTGTAACTGTTGACTTCCTGTCTCAGCAGGCAGGGTGCCCTGCCCCGACACACACACACACACACACACACACAAAACCACACAATAACACACACATGCACGCAGTCACACACACACACACACACACACGCTCACGCACACACACACATGCAAACCAACATACACACACACATGCACACACACACCAACACACATGCGCACCCACACACACAAATAAACACACACACACACACAGAAAACACATCTAACCAAACATACACATACACACACTCATATACACATGCACTACACTTACGCAAACCAAAACACATGCACATACCTACACACACATTATGCATCAACACACACATTCAAAAAGAAAACACAAACATGTGCACACATGTAAACACATAAACACGCATGCGCACAACAACACACACACACACACACACACACACACACACACACACACACTGTTGTGCAGCACATGCAGATGTGTAGGTTCATCCAGCTGCTGGCTCAGAGAGCAGGGTGTCCCTGGAGACTCCCAGCGACGTGGCGGTTGCATAACCTGCAGTACGGTCACACACGGCCACCAACACACTCACAGCGGGGCTGTAAAACGCTGTGTTTGAGGACATTTCCTCTGCGCTTGAAACTTACACTCCGGCTCCAGGAAAGAGGAAGTTGAAAAGTCGAAACAAAAAAATGTTCTGTTTATGAACTCTTTATGTTATACAAGTTAGCAAGTTGGCAAAGAGTAGATAACAAAGTAGTCCATCAATTGTATTTCTGTATGATTTTACACAATAATACCTAACGGCCCGAATATTCTTTGCAAAGGTTGCTTTTTTCTCTCCATAACATTAGAGTTACAGGTACTGAACACTGAGTACTTACTGTTAACAACCTTCTGTTAGCACCCTTCTGCTAGCACCCTACTGTTAGCACCCTTCTGCTAGCACCCTACTGTTAGCACCCTACTGTTAGCATCCATGCTGATCCATAGCTACAGTTTTCCCTACAAGGCCAAAATTATAAACATCTGAATAAAACCAAACCAAATATGAATTATATGAAATATTAACTAACTGACTAGATACATCACAAAACACATAAAAAAATAAAAACCAATCAATCAATCAATCATCAATCAGTCATCAATAACCTGAGTGTGTGTTGCGTGTCAGGACGTACCTGGAGGAGGAGCTGGTGCGGGCACGGGACCGGCCCAAGCTGAGGAAGGACCTGTATGAGAAGATGGTGGAGGTGGACAGCCAGGGGCCCACGGCGCTGGAGCATGCCCAGAAGGGCGTCACCAAGCCCCGCTACATGCAGTGGAGGGAGACCATGAGCTCCACTCACACCCTGGGCTTCAGGATAGAGGGCATCAAGGTGCAGGAGGAGAGACGGACACACACACACATGCACACTCAGAAACAGACATGCACACACACACACACACGTTCCCAAATTTACATATTTTGTCAGAATAATGTTGATTTTCAAAATTCATATAACTTTTAATTGACTACTTATGCCAACAGTATCGTGACAATGCAACAACAAGAACCACCAACAGGCTCCTGTGTAGCTGGTAGTGTAGGGCATCAGCCCTACCAGGGCTGCAGCCTGCTGACTCGTGTTTCCCTGCAGAAAGCCGACGGGACGTGCAGAACAGACTTCAAGAAGACTCACAACAAGCAGGACGTTGCCGCAGTCTTCAGGGACTTTGTGGAGGAAGACGACAGTATTGTAGTGCGTGACGACCGCCGCTCCCCCTCACCCTAGAAACCTCAGAGCGCCTCACGTTTTTTAACCTGGCATCCCAGAACACACCCGCCACTCAGAACATCGCGTCTACTGATCAGCCAATCATTGGGATGATCTTATCCCGTTCTGGCGATTAACAGAAGACCGCCTTAAGCTGTTTGAATTGTTGCGCAAACTTTAACCAGAACAAGTCATATTTGACAGGGGATGACTGCACATATGCACACCTAGCCCTGTGTTTGAGTAAGGGATTATGCAAAGGAGCCAGCTACTTAAACATGCAGTTGGGGAAATGTCTTGGACAGATTACCAGTAGGACTGTGGGAGTAAACCATAGCAACAGAGCCAAGAAATTAAAAGTAGATGTTGTTTTAAAACTGTTCTTAAGTGTTACCTGAAGCTCTCTATTTTTCCGTTGTGTCTCACAGAAGAGCTACTTGGGCCGTCTGGCTGAGATCCAGCAGGTCTTGCAGACCTCAGAGTTCTTCCAGAGACACGAGGTGAGGAACCTAAGCCAGGTGGGCTGTTGATGACATGCAAGACTGAGGTCTGCACAGGGCTCATATGGACCGGGGCTCTCTCTCCCTCTCACATGCTATAACATGCATGTGATTTAATATTCTGAAAAATAAATGAATGAGTGATGAAGGGATTTCCCTCTCTCTCTCTCTCAGGTCGTGGGCAGCTCTCTCCTGTTCATCCACGACCACACGGGCCGCGCGGAGGTTTGGCTCATCGACTTCGGGAAGACCTCGGCTCTGCCGGAGGGCCAGACGCTGAGCCACGCCGTGCCCTGGCAGGAGGGCAACCGGGAGGATGGCTACCTGTGGGGGCTGGAGAACCTTGTCCAGGTCCTGGAGGCCGTGGACCGCGGGCCCCCCGGGGAGGAGATCCAGGGATCCCCCGGGCAGGAGACCCGGGCATCGGAGGCCGGCGAGCCAGCGATCTCCTCCCGGGACCCGGACGCTCAGTGACTCTGGAGGAGGAAACCAAAACGCAGATCTACCCGGAGAACCCGGGGAGGAACCCTGTACTCATGATGTGGGAGGTGTTCTGGAGTGTTCTTGGAGGAGTTCTGGGAGGTGTTCTGGAAGGTTCTGGGAGGTGTTCTGGAAGGTTCTGGGAGGTGTTCTGGGAGGTGTTCTGGAGGGTTCTGGGAGGTGTTCTGGCAGGTTCTGGGAGGTGTTCTGGAAGGTTCTGGCTGTCTCTTCGATGAGAGCGCTGCGGTAGTACTGGTGGTTTTGGTAGAGCAAAGCTACAATAAACTGATTTTCAGAGTAAATTATACATTATGGATTTAGGAACAAGTACAGGAGCAGTGTTGGGTTAATCACTTCTCCCAGAAATACCATAAGATAAAAAAGAAAAGAAAAACTGAGAACCTATTCACTTGTGGGCAGGTTTAGAATCAGCAGAATCCATAACCCCATACCATACAGTTCACTGACTGCAGGTGGGAAACTCTTATTTTGAAATGAGTCAGAAGAGTTTTCAACACCAGACTTGGACTGAATATCGAAATTCTAAGTACATAATTATGAGGAAATTAAATATTAACATTTAGAATAAGTATTCATTATTACATATTAATTTCACACCCACCCACCAGATCATATAAATACATTACCCATTCATCACTGTATACTGTGGTCTGTACACATTGTGATAATCATTTTTCAAACTTATTTAGATATTTTAATCATGGATTGACCAATACAAATTAGTTTAGCGTTTACTTACTTGATTTTTGGTTTGTTCAGGATATATATTCTTTCAGGTAATTCTGTCAGGTGAAGATACTCCATGAGGCATCAAACTGTTGTCCTTTCTACAGCTAGGAGGGCCAGGCAGGAGAGTGGAGACATGCTGAGGTTCTGTGAAGGACTCAAAGCTGCCCACGATCATCACATAAAACACTATTGCAGTCTCCTAGAAACACTGGCTGGGATATCAAACAATAAAAATATGTAAAGTGTATGATTTATTTATTTGTTATTGTTGGGTTCAGTCTTATTATCTGTGACTACAAACAATAACAACTATTTTCAACAATTTGATTGAATGTAATTAAATTATTTAATTTAATTAATTTCAATCGATCATTTATATGTAATATAGTGAGTCAGTGATCACCACACATTGATGTCAGTAGGAAAAATTAATGTAAATAGCGCATTACACAGAAAGTGTTTATTTTCTGTTTGGGTGTGACACAGTACAGTAAGCTACCAAAGGCATAGAGGAACCCTATACAATTCAAAAGTAGATAATTCACCTTTGAAACATTACATTGCGGATATGCTCACTATAAGTTTCTTTCACAAGCATATGCCACAGCAAACTCTAATCGTACGTCTCTTAAATGTCTCGAACAGCGGCAAATTATTAAAGTTCCATCTACTATCTTTATATTCACGACAGCAAGTGAGTAACGTCACACTATTGCCGATGTAAACACTAAATTCCAGCAGGGCATCATCCAAACATGCTACTTAAGTTTATCAAAAAAGCTCCAGCACTTTAAAAACAATCAAAAACATTATTATTGGCATGTTTTTGGTTTAAAATAAAGACACAAATAATACATTGCTTACATGAGTACAAATATTTGCGGCTGTACTGAATGGAAATGTCTCCCTCTCTTGAGTGATAACAGTACTACATGCACTATATCGCTACGATGTAGTTATGTTGTACGGAATGGAAATGGCTCCCTCTGTTGAGTTATAACAGTTCTGCATGCACTATATCGCTACGAAGTAGTGATGCTTTACTGAATGGCAGTGATAAACTACAACATAAACACAATACTTAATCAAATAAATACCCAGTGAGTGAATAAAGTACAATAGCTACTACGGCTGGTTAGTTCAAATTAAGCATACAAAGAAAATCATCCTGGAGGTTATTGTTAATGTGTTAGAATGCAAAAACTTAGTGGTTAGCACTTTAATATATGCAAATACAAGACTATGCAAAGTAAGAAGCTGGCAACTAAATCAGAAGATTAACAAACAAAATACATTGTGGGTCATTTATCTAAACGTCAATGTACTCTCCCATTATTTGCATTAAAGCAGGTAAATAGAGTAAACTATGTGTCAATTAGCTGAACAATTAATCACATTAACACTACCCTTTCTATTCATGACAAAATAACCACAAATATGGGAACAGTCTTTTCATTTGCGTGATACTTAATAGTTAGAAAAAACAATAGAAGTGGACAGAAGTGACCTAACTGTATCGGACACTTTCTCCTTTCTCCTTAAGTCCTGTTCTCTCGTTCACGGGATCCATCTTTATCGCCAAAGCTTCAGGAATCACAGCAAAGTGAGCCGATGTAGAAAAGAGTTCAGAGTAAAAGAGGCCTGTTGTAGAGCTGCGTTCTGCAGCTCTGTAGAGCTGCGTTCAGCTGCCCTGTAGAGCTGCGTTGAACAGCGTAGGAGGCAGAACACAGACGCTCGCTCTGGGTCACAGTGACGCCCAGCAGGTGCTTCCAGGGCAGGCTCCTCTATCACAGTGTAGAGGAATGCTACTACGTTTATGCCTAAGTGCATCGTGTGCCATTGTGTAAACTGTGTGTGTGTGTGTGTGTGTGTGTGTGTGTGTGTGTGTGTGTGTGTGTGTGTGTGTGTGTGTGTGTGTG
>JAOPUD010000131.1:9959990-9973136 GCA_027122715.1 Trisopterus minutus
CCCCCCCCCCCACCCCCCCGTCCACTGTGTGCAGTAGAGCAGGGTGGCGTCGAAAGACTCCTGCAGCCCTTTGCCCTGGCACTGTTCTCTTAGCAACACCACCACCACCACTGCATTATTCAGCTCAGCCGTTACGGAATGGAAGAGCCAAGCATCGCGCCTCCCTGCCTGCACCCCCAGACCAGGACTGAGTACACAGCATGGATACGGGCGCATCCACTCTCTCTCTGTCTCTCTGTCTCTCCCTCTTGCTCTCCCGCTCTCTCGCACAAACACACACACACACACACACACACAAACATAAAAACACACACATGTGCAAAAACACACACATATGCAAGCACGCTTTCTACACACCTGCTGAGGATGCAAGGTGAACGCCAGGCAAATAGAGGGTTAGCTCGCTACACTAGACTCGGGGAAACAAGCTAAGCAGTTACCCTTAGCTAGGCTAAATGCATCCGTTCAGGGGAAGATGCTAAATGCTACCCGAGCCCTGACACAAAGAATGACTCAATAGTACGCCTCTGAGCTTTTTAATTACCTCTCTAATAGGCCCTGCGAAAGGATGGGTTGTGAACACGAGTACTAGGGCACTAATTCAACCCTCTGCTGTTTAGCGAGGAGATCAGGTTGAACAGAGGCCTCGACAACACATCGTTGTTATACAATGATGAATCCTCTCTAACTGGTATCGACTCACAGAGATGTACGGCACAATATTATTACCAAAAGGAGATGATGTTGTATGATGATCGCAGAATTCAAAATGGGAATGATTATGTACACGAAGGAAATTTAGAAGGCTTTGAAACTTCTACGCTCATCCATTATTCAACGTTCTCATTATCAACAGCTCGACTGTCTGTCGGTCAGTAAATATGCTCTAAAAATGTCAAAAACATTATTTTGCATCTTAAAGATCACGTTAAGAATATGAAAACAAATGCGTTTGTGTGTGTGTGTGTGTGTGTGTGTGTGTGTGTGTGTGTGTGAACGTGTGTGTGCGTATGTGTGAATGTCTGTGTGTGAGTGTGTGTTTGTGTGTCTGTGTCTGTGTGTGGATGTGTACATGTGTGTGCATGTGTGTATGTGTAAATCTAATTGCATGCAATATTAATAATGATATTCTCAAGGGGATTGTCTGTAATAGAATATAATGTGACCTATCTCCAAAATCAATGCCCCTCTCATCCTTCTGGAATTAGGGTATGCTCCAGATGTATCTCTCTACATTCCCCTCTCCGTCTTATCTTCAACATAACTGTCCAAAGAAGGCAGACGTGGAAAGAAGACCGAACAGAAAAATCCTATGGATCATCTTCTTGGAAAGTAGTGTGCATCACCTGCTCATCTAAACTGTCCTCCATCTTGCGGAGAACGAGACCAAAACGTGAGATGATGAAATAAATGAAGACCCTAACTTCCAGCCTCTTTGGGGCAGTAAATGAGAGGCTATGTCTCTGCTCTGACTGAAGCCACCCTGGTGGAGCAGCTATAGGACACTGGGCTGATGGATTATAAGCAGGCTGAAAACTGTGAAGTAGAGCTAAAGCCATGGGATTTCCCACCCTATTAACCATCTCTATTTATATCCACATGGCCTACTGTGGACAACACTCCTTTCAATGGAAAATGTCAGGACTAATAAAAGCGATATGCTCTGTTCTAAGCCAATAGTGTAACGTGTATGATATGGACTGGACCAATTCTCATCTATCAGGGTTTATTTAAGGAACATTTCAAAAGCTGCCTGGGTGTCTCTCTTAAGTGGGCAGTTTTAAAACGCTCATTTTATTCAAATTGGATTCACAAAGAAGCATTCATTAATGAAACTATATACAAGGTGTCCTCTGGAGCACAGATTTACTATGGAGGCAGGAGCTAATATACCCCACAGGCAGCACACAGCTGATGGATCGCAACATTAGGGAGAGTTGAGCAAGAGTTGCTGCTAGTAAACGGTGGAATGGTGGCAGGGATGACAGACCAGGAGGTTTCAAAATAACTGCTGTCTGACCTTTTCTACCAATGGATACGATTTGTATGGGAATCGTTGTGCACCCAAACATGTTTATAGTTCTATCGGCCTAAAATACTACATAACTATATTATTGTTGCAAGCAGGGTGTTTATTTTTGTTTAATTAGTTCTCCTCTTTGTACCTTTGTTGTGTGATTATAATTAACCTTTGCAGCGCCTCTGCCACTGATTCCTCAGTATGGTGTTTCAAATCCATGTAGGTCCTCCATATTTGTTCTTCCAGCCACTACCAAAGCTTGAACACATAGATAACCAATGACATTACCCATGTGAAATCCAATCTCCGGATGACCTCTTCTGTATCTAATAAAGGTGTTGCTTCTTTTTTAAATTAAATTCTGCCGGTCTGTACCAGGAGTTAAAGTCGAGACCAGATCATAGTAGATAGATTGATAGATAGATAGATTCTGATCCAGAATCGTGTTCACACTGAACAGACTTTATGTCATTTCAAACCTTTGTCCTTCAAAGAGCACAGTAGACA
Organism: Trisopterus minutus; assembly: GCA_027122715.1. Taxonomy (NCBI): domain Eukaryota; kingdom Metazoa; phylum Chordata; class Actinopteri; order Gadiformes; family Gadidae; genus Trisopterus; species Trisopterus minutus. The sequence continues at coordinate 9,962,518 of JAOPUD010000131.1, forward strand.
GCTGGATACATCAGGGGACCCATCAGTCACAAAAGGTTGCATTATAACATGCAGATCATACATATGTGTATGAGAATAATTACTCTGTGGTTTCTCTCATTTCAAGCCATTACTCTCACCATTAGCATAACTCATTATACTGGTGTCTTTGGTTTCCGTGGTTACTTTACTAAGCACAGCCCTTGCTATAGATACTTTTGAAAGGAAACAAATAAACTGCTTGCTTGTATATCATTAAGCTTATATATGTTTACAAAGAATCATACTTGATTACTGTATTAGTTAGCTATACGCTAATAAGCCTGATAGCACTATTGTTTGTTGTCAATACAACAAACGTTACAAAATTCCCAAATAACAAACTTGCCATCATTTTAGATTTGACATGACATATCGAGCACAAACGCTTTATATGTTATCTATTATGTACGATTATATGCACAAAATATACACAAAATATATCTTATTAGGCAGCACATAGCCTGTATTGATTGTTAGATCACAGCCATAGATGGAAACAGGCCCCACTCCAATACAGTGCAATAAATCCATGAGGGCAAAACTCAATGCAGCAGCAGTGTTGGCTGTTAATACATGTAAACCAAGAGGGCTGGATCCCACTGGCTGCTATAGCTCGGGGGTTGGTAGAGCCTAGCCATTGAGCGCTGATTCACCTGTGATAAGAGACCGCACCAGCTTCTACTGCATGGCAAACAAAAGGAACTTCCGCGATGATCAGCCACACCTAACAGACTTTGGGCCTTTTGGGAGCCCAGGCTGTTGTTTACACACCTTGTGTGTCAACAAGACAGGCAGCTAAACGGTCCAAACTATCTTCCTAGTTTATGCGTACTGTGCAGAAACACCAGTTGAATGGGTTGTTGTCAGTCACTAAAGGTAATGTCTTTTCTTGATAAAAGAGCGTTGGATGAAACAGCATTCTGAGCGTTCTTTCTTGTATGTTTAGTAGGTGTTGTTAAGTAGAACAGGACATGGAGATGGGACTTGATGGAGGGAATAGGATTTGATGATTGGTATTAATGGGAGTAGCAAAGTAGTTCAGCTCCCAACAGTATTACAGTTGGTGATAATGTAATCCCTTGTCTGCTCAGACTTGAAGACACAACGGTGGTGGTGTCACCAAATGTTTGTGTCGTGAAGGAGAAATCAACAGGAGAGATTGTAGAGATGCTGAGGTGACAGCATGGTTGTGGAGGAGGGGAGAGGCTGACATCGTGGTTCTACATTTTCGTTTTAGCAGGAGACACAGGCATGGCATCTTGCATCATGCATCGTAGCCTAGCAGAAAAGCAGCAGCCTACATATAGCAGAAAGGGACTTTTTATACCTGGAAGAAATGCTTTGTCTCAAATGTTTGAATTATGAATCGAGAATATAAACAATAATAACATTATTATATTAGCCTAACATTATAGTATATATATAACAATATATATTTACAATATAACACACGGATCATAATACCTGGCGTCAATTTAAGGGACGAACTCTGTGAAAACCATACAAATCTGAGTGTAGTAAGTACCACACCCGCCTCTGTTGCTGGTGCCTACGCTGCAGGCTACGACAAGAGAAAGGGGGGGCTACTGAGGCATCACCATGGCAATGCAGTGACGTCTATTCCCCTTGCTCTAATTGGAGGAAACCCCGTGGCCCTAGCTGCAGCCTACTGGTCTTTCAAACTACCCTTGAAGCGCCGCCTCTTTCCCCCGCGCAAAAGACCTATTGGTTGATACCTCAACGATTAACTGTCTATCATGTCGAATAACCGTTTGTGATTGGACGTACAACGTTAAATCGAAACGCCCCGTTTAGCATGTTAAGTTGAATTTTACTGCCTCTGCTGTTCGTTGCTTCTGACCAATCCCTCAAATCGGATCAATTTTGTGGAGCAAATTTGGAGCGCAGTAGGTCAGAGCCTTTGAGTTGATATTTATCTTCTGTCTTTTTAAAATGATTCTCGTCTATTTTTTATAGTTGATTCGCGCGGTGACTGCATGCGACGTGTCGGTATAAAACGCCTTAAGGAGCCGCTCTGATTGAAAGGAGTGGCCCGGTGGCTAGGCTAACGGTAGCTTGCGGTTCGGTGGCTAAGCTAAGCTAGCTCCTGCGGTGGGTTGTTCCGCGAAACGCTTCGAAATATTCCTTACTCTCCTCACGGTTGACGTCGGACTGGTGTTTCGGTGGTCTGGATCAGGGCAGGGCGTGTAGGTCGGACTGGGTGGTGGATCCAGGTTCTGGTTCTGGTTCTTCAGCAAAATCTCGCACGCAGTCGTTCGATAAGGATAGTTGAATTACTACCAGGTCGGATCTAGACCATCGTCCAGACCTCAGTCCGCTATTCGGATGATCTAGACCTTCATACAGCCTCACTCCGCGATTCTGTTGATCTAGATGATCTAGACTAGACCTGCATCCAGGCCCCTTTAGTCCGTCATTTTGGTGATCTAGACCTTCATCCAGACCTCAGTCCGTGATTAGGTTATTCTAGACCTTCATCCAGACCTCAGTCCGTGATTAGGTTGTTCTAGACCATCATCCTTCCAGACCTCAGTCCGTTATTAGATTGATCTAGACCTTCATCCAGACCTAGCCCGTTTTCTCTGATCTAGACCTCCATACATAGCGTTATTCGGAGTCTCTACCCGTGCCTTGATTTCTTGTGACACTGACCAAACCTTCCACCCTCCCCTAGGTTTGAGGTTTATCCGGTGAACGACGCTGCTCCAGCCTCCTTGTTGTAGACCTTCACGTCCCGGGACCTGTAGCTCTCTTTGTGCGGCCGGTACTTGTTCTTCACCCGATATAAACTATGGATAAAACGGAGCTGATCCAGAAGGCCAAGCTGGCGGAGCAGGCCGAGCGTTACGACGACATGGCGGCGGCCATGAAGGAGGTGACGGAGAAGGGCGGCGAGCTGTCAAACGAGGAGCGTAACCTGCTCTCCGTGGCGTACAAGAACGTGGTGGGGGCCCGACGGTCGGCGTGGAGGGTCATCTCCAGTATCGGACAGAAGACCGAGGGCGCGGATAAGAAGCTGCAAATGATCACTGAATACCGGGAGAAGGTGGAGTCCGAGCTGCGGGATATCTGCAACGACGTATTGGTAAAAAAACAACCATTGTGTTTTATTGTGTTACTGTGAGGAGATCATCCTGAAGATCAGGAGGAGATCTTTGGTCTTTAGAGATAATGTGTTGCGCGGGTTGATGTGCGCAGAGTATCCCGACGACATGACATCAGCGAGGCTTAAAAGCCACCGTCGTAATGTTGCGGTTCACTAGTCATTGCGTCACTGTCCGATACTTATTCGAATGTATATTAGACCGGCTCATAACACGATAAGTGCTATCCAGAATCCTATCGTGCTTTCGAAGATGGCTGAAATACGTGAAAACGTTTTCGATCTGTTGCCATTTTCTTTCTGGACGTGAACGCCTCGCCGTGTGCAGCAGACCTCCGCGTCTGGTGGAAAACACCCTCAGACATTTGGTAGAATAAAGGGAAATTTATGCGGGAATCATTCTAAGTGAACATATTTCATAAATTGTATTCCTTTTTTTCTTCGATAATTCAGTTTGGTTTTTAAGTCGCATATTCTCGACGGAAGCGATGCGTTATTGAGTCATCCCGCTGTTCCTTCTGGGAATATGGGAGCGGAACAATCGGCCAAACCCTTGCATGTCCGTCAAACGGTCAGAATGGCTCTGGCTGCAAGCAAGGTGTGTCCGTGTGGACGGGGATCTTCCTGTCCGCGCTATCTCGCAACCCCACCCCCCAGTTGGCCCGATGGGAGGGTATGCTGTAGGCCATGTGTAGCTCAGTTAGGATTTCCTCATGAAGTGTTTGACACACCCAGTCCCCCTGAGCGGCCAGCCCACCCCCCCCCCCTCTTCCCGAAATGTGTTCAGATGGAAACGATGTGAACACGTAGGTCTGGACTGGGCTGCAGTCGTACTGAGGCATAGTGGAGGATATGCTATCTGTTGGTTATGACATCAGTATTTCCCATGATATAATGCTTCATGGGGAGCGGGTTTAACGGAGTTTCGGTGGGCGTGTCAGGCCCTCGCTTTGACTTGCCATCTCAGACCAGGTGAGCTAGTTTTAGCTACACGAAGCAGACTGCAAAAGGATGCAGGTCTTCCCCTTGGGTCTGAGGAGTTTACATAAGAGTACACAAGCCCATTCTAGTTCCAGCGGTCCCCTGACACATTGCTAGAGTCTATTCTCCAGAGTCCACAGAGCAGTAGGGTGTATTCAGTGAACATAGGCCTGGTTTCCACATGAAATGGTCCCATGGAAACCGTTTCTTGGTTCAAGATCATTTGAGGCTGTGTGTTTTATTATTTCTGTGCCGTCTGCTCATGTGCAACCTTGATGCGACCCATTTCAAAGTCAAACGCTGCTTGGGTTGTTATGCAGAGCCTCACATTGTTGATGACTGGGTGCTGGATGTCATTAGTGTGAGGTAGTCATCTGAACACTGCACCCTTATAGCCGCCTTGGTCAGTGACCTAGAGGTACAGACACGACATGCTCCCGGGTTGAGCTTAAATCCACCAAGCATCGAGGTGCAAGCACGTGTTGAAATGTGAGCCCTGTGAGACTGCACCGTGGAACAGGCCGCGCTGCTCCTTCATTGTGCAGCATGCAGCGAGACAGGAATGCTTGGCACTCAAGACATGTGCATGTTGGGGCTGAGCTAATCTTTGTGTCGGTAAAGGCCAGGGAGTGGCTGTGGGGCTATAGGCTGGGTCTGGGCAGGGCCCTCTCCCCCGAGGGTTTGTGTGAGGGGGTATAGCTTACCTCAATGTTACTGATCCTCCACCCCCTTTTTTTTTATTTTTTTACTCGATGTAGTATTAGGGTGGTGTTCAGGTTCTTCATCCTGTGTTCATTGTGTGAACACCACTGCATCGTCAAACCAAATGATTGAAACACAGAAGTAACGTGACATTACAATCACATTATTAACGTCATAGACAATCCTTAATCATCGTTTAGACATGGATACATGCAGTGCATTCATGCGATGCATTCATACAAATATGACTAGAAAAGGCTTAAGGCACCTGGTTGTTAGAAGGTGTTGGTGTTATCTGATCAAATGAGGCCACACCCTACTACAAATAAACATTGAGTCATTTGTATTGGGTGCCCGATTCTGAACCCACCTACCACGGATAACCTGCCTCTTCATTTGAATATACAGTAGAATTAAACAACGACTACACCTGTTGGAACAGTTTAGGCCGATATAAGAAACATTGCATGAAAACGATGTTCTGTTGAGAGAGGGTGACAGGATTTACAGGCAGTTAAACTCCTACTTTTGTCAGAAGCAGGAGATGACCATGGCAGTGTCTAGGACTATATAATGGTGAGAATAGTTCTGAATCTGGGGCAGAAGATTGTCAGGGGCACACAGGAGGCCTGGCCTCATTCAGAAGGCTTCAGGCTGCCTGTACAACGCTGCAAAATGGTTCCAACGACTGTCTGAGGCTGTGCACTTGGCTTCCTGATGTGGAGGAATTGTGCACATTCATCTTAGAGTACTAGAGTGGGATGTGCAGTGCCCTCTTGTGGTTGGTGTCAGTCACGTTTCGCTGGTAATCAGGAAGTGCACGAAGTTAATTTGGTTTTTGAAAATTAATTGTTATAACACCCTCAAGTTAAACACGTGTTGTCTTTTTTCCACAGGGACTGCTCGACAATTTTTTAATCGAGAACTCTACAAATCCGGAGAGCAAAGTCTTCTACCTTAAAATGAAGGGAGACTATTTTAGATACCTCGCTGAGGTGGCCTCTGGGGACGACAAGTCAAGTGAGTCCACGCCTTACCTCCTTCCCCCTTCACTGCTCCCTTTGAGCTCCATTTCACCTAGACTAAAGGAAATCACCTGGTTGTGAAATCATGCATTATTACATTTATTTCTAAGAAACGTCTGGAATGGAGACATAGACATTATCCAAGTCTTACGATAGAACATGGAACCTGTACTAAACATGGACGTTTGCATGTCTGCAGACACTATACTGAACATGTTCGGACACTGGCTTTTGCATGAACAAGCGTGACTTTAGCCTTTACCCTGCTACTTTGTGGCTTTACTCAACCTTTTGCTGTTTCCACTATGTTTTAATGCTTCTACTTCTTTCTACTTCTTCTTCTTTTTTTTCAAAACGTATGTACCTCACTGTACTGTACGACCGCTTCGTTTTCTCTTCCAGAAACCATAGAGAGCTCTCAGGAAGCCTACCAGAAGGCCTTTGATATCAGCCAGCAGGAGATGGACTCAACACACCCCATCCGCCTCGGCCTGGCCCTCAACTTCTCTGTCTTCTTCTACGAGATCCTCAACTCTCCAGAGCAGGCCTGCGAGCTGGCCAAGAAAGTCAGCAGCCCTTGCTTTTCTCTTTCCTTCTCTTGTTAACCTGTTTGATTAGCCGATGGAGCACGGTGGTTGGTAGTTAAGTCATGGCCCCTTTCTTTGTTCTCCCCGTTTCTCGGCAGGCGTTTGATGATGCCATTGCTGAGCTTGACAAGCTGAACGAGGAGTCGTACAAAGACAGCACTCTGATCATGCAGCTCCTGAGAGACAATCTGACAGTGAGTTTTCTCCTCCTTCCTAACTGCACTCGCATGACACATGAGCGTCACAAGACTGGCTTGGAGCAAAACATGAATGGTTTCCTCAAAACTGCAGAAACTCGTGGTTGATTGACTCCTACATCTTCTTTGACATCTTGACACTGACACCTTGGTGATGCTTAATACACTGACAGCTTGATGGCAGCTATAAGTGTCATTGCATTGACTTTGTTGGTATTCACTTTGCTCTTGGTGTAAACGCACGTTTCTACTGTCCTATGGCTCACCTCTGGTCTTGTCTCAACAGTTATGGACGTCCGACAACACTGCTGAGGAGGGCGAGGGCGGTGATGCAGGCGAGGCCGGTGATAACGAGAACTAAAACAACCGCCCATCATGTCGGGCTTCATTCCTAAAACAAAAAGCAACAAAAAAAAACTTTTTACACATCCTTCATTCCTTCTTGCTCCACTTAAAAACATTCTTGCATTGAACCCATTATTGAAATGAGCTGTGTGGGGAAATCTGGGGTTGGGTGGGAGGGAGGGGTTCACAGAAAAAAGTATTGGGCTCTCAAATTTGAACAAAAGTGAACAGATTTGATCAAAAGTGACCGGAGCGGCCCTCCAGTCCATCGCTAGGTTTTATCCCCCTGGCCCTCCCTATGTGGCAGTGACTGCCGTAGATTAATAGCTTTACTCGGTATCAGAGTCCCAGGAGGAAGTAGATGGCAAACACTCCATGGGGCGTCTCCTTTAACAACTAGAAACTTTTAAAACATTGAACTTGGAGTTTTCATTTTTTGTTTCCAATAAAATTGAATTTTCAATAGAATTTGAAACCTGTTAGATTAAGACCATTTCGTTGTTGTTTCCCCTCCCCCCCCTCCCCCCTCTATGTTTTAGTGCGTCTGTCTCTTCACATTTCTGTGGTACGGCTACTGCTGCTGGAAGTTCATTTTGATGCTAATCCCAGAGTTTCATTCGACCAGGGAGAGCCAGTATAACGTTCAAATGTTCTGACTTTTACTATACCACCAGATGGTGCCAATCGGTTGAACACTCACATTTTGTCCTCTTCTAAAGCAACTGTTTCACTTCAGCATGCCCGAGTTGGTGGGAGGGTGGGGGCGTTGTCATTACAGGGACCTATTAATGGGAAAAACAGTTCTGCCATGCATGCAATTTTAAATATGACACTGGAATGGAATTAAAAAAAAAAATGCTATAATGCACACGAAGTCCAATGGTTAAGTTGGGAACTTGTCAGGGCCGGTTTGTACACATTAAGAGGGTGTCGGTTAGTTCAGTGATTGTTAAGAGATTTGGACCACTATTGTGTTTTGCTAATCATCGATTGTAGTCCCCAAAAAGCCTTGTGGAACAGTTTGATGCCCTATGTATCAGCTATGTAACATGAATAAAACATTTTATAAACCCAACTTTGTCTACTTGACTTTCTTCTTCTTGGAGCTATGCACACAATCAAATGGGAGAAGGGCTCTTTCACCGAATCCTCCTTCAGACAACACGTGTCGTACTGCTTGCATAGACTAAACAAAACGGCAAACTGCTTAACCATTTTTTACTCAAGAAAATATAGTAAATATAGAAAAACCAGACTAAGCTAACCTAAACGAAAGCAAAAGCAGAATAGTGGGTGGGCCTTACAACCACATCAAGTTCTTGTTTTGTCTGCGATAAATAAATATAATTTATATCGGGGTTATTAATTAATTGAAACCAAATATTGAATTCTGACTATATATAGTACATGTATGTTTGTGTATATATCATTCGTCTATGCGTCCATCATGATTGAATGAGAAGATGTTCTTCTGTCCAGCGTCCATCACGAGTCACGACTGAACCTGGAGGTTCACGATGACGCGCAGATCAGCTGATCATTTCAAGTCCTGTACTTCCGGGTTGGCGCAGCTCGCCGTCATTTCCCGTGTTGTTACAGTGTAATTGCTAAAAAATGTCCAACTTGGTATAAGAACTACAGCCTTGTTTTAACCTGCACAATGAGGCTTCTGCTGTTCTTGGCACTGGTTGCCCCTTGTTGGGTCAACTGTGCGGTTAAACCGTCACCCCCTGCGGGGAAGAGCTCCGAGGACGAGCCGGAGATGGGTGAGTTTAGCTTGGCTCACTAGTTTGGCTTTTTGGAAAGGGTCAACGCCTGTTACCGCGACATAACGGGAACATAACTGTATATGATTGTCTTGCGTAATCTATATCAATAAGCATTCCTTGGTAAGCGAACTGATTCATACGCTCAGCGTATCAGCAGGTTAAAACCACCGTGTTACTAGGTATCAATGTCACGGTGATGTTGATGGTTAACAGACACTTGCTCATCTTTATAAATCGGCTGGAATATTGTAATATTCTTCCAGAGTCCCTGAACTCGATCCTGTCGGACTTCGAGGTGCTCCCCTGGTCGGGGCTCCAGCTGCACTCTGTCCGGAAGAGGGACGCCCAAACCAGGTCCCACCTGGAGCGGCTTGTCACGTTCCAGGCCCTGCAGAGGTACGGTACGGGCCCCCCGACCCAGATAGTGGCAATGTGTACAGGCCATTGTATCTGCAATATCGTCCTTGGTTTCGTAACAAGCGTCCATCAGTTGGGCAACAACTTGCCCAATGTCTTCAGTACAAAATATCTTTAGATGGTATATTTATATGTATACTCTGATATGTTATGCTAAACCCAGTCACTACCAACATTTAGAGTTTATCGTAAAAGTGTTAACAAAATATAGTTATACAATTACATTCGTTCAAGCATTAATTTATTAAAATACAATATTTACATTATTTTTTATCACTTTATTTAATTCTTTCTCTGTCAGGGACTTCAAGCTATACTTGACCACAAACACGGAGCTGTTCACAGAGAACTTCAAAGCCGTGTTTGTTGATGAACAAGGACTGGAGGAGAAGTACGACGTCCAGCTCCAGAACTACTTCACTGGACACGTTGTAGGTGGGTAGCAGCCACAGAGCCCTCAGTTGTCCATTTATTTTTAATGACACCATATTATTATGTATTTTCTTTTCAGGGGAGGAGAATTCACGTGTGCAGGCACACATTGATGGAGACGAGTTCTCTGCGCACATTCTGACGGCCGAAGCAGAGTACAATGTGGAGGTAAGGCCCCCCCCCAGGTGATGACTACTAGGCCTGGTTGTCTCACGTATGGTTAATCTCTGCATGTCTGTGTTCAACTCCAATCTGCTCTCGGCCCTTCACTATTCAGTAAAAAATAGGTAATTAGTTCAATAGATCGTTTGCGTATCACCACTAAAACATCTAAATGGTGGAGCCATTTGCCCAAGGTTCGTCTTCGGTCATCAATGAGGTGATTAAGGTAAATCCCTTGGCTCAGTACTCAAACGATAAGGTTAAAGGAAGATGTAGCTATATTGGGGCCAAGAACCAGAAGTCTGTTTCTTCAAAACAAGCATGCGGGCCCCATGGCTACTTGCTACCTCAGAGAGGAGAGAACTGTGGTGGAACCCAACTATCTCAGCCCTTGCTCGCTTCTCCTTCACTCCCAAGCCTGCTCCTCCTCCTCCTCCTCCTCCTCCTCGTCATTTAAACTTCTCTTCCTGCCACATTTAGCTACTCTCCTGTGCTGCTCTTGGTGTTGCCTGACCCAGCTCTTAACCTACGTTGACCCACGCCCTTACCCTCCCTCCCCAGCCCCTGTGGAGGTTCACCAACGCTCCCCAAGACGGCCGCGTGCTGGTGTACCGCTCGGAGGACATCAGGAACCTCAGCCGCATCGTCTCGCCCAAGGTGTGCGGCTACATCCACGCAGAGGCTCAGCAGCTGCTGCCCGCCGGCGCGGCCGGGCCTGGGGGTCGGGCGGACGAGGGTACGTCTGTCTCTCACTCTTGGCCTGTGTGGGCGTGTGTGGGCGTGTGGGCGTGTGTGTGTGTGTGTGTGTGTGTGTGTGTGTGTGTGTGTGTGTGTGTGTGTGTGTGTGTGTGTGTGTG
>JAOPUD010000131.1:9982781-9994090 GCA_027122715.1 Trisopterus minutus
CACACACACCCACACACACACACACACACACACACACACACACACACACACACACACACACACACACACACACACACGTTCAGTAATCTGCTCTTAGTCTCAGATAGCAGAGCAGAGCTTCAGTAGACGCTGCTCGCATAGTCTCAGAAAATCAGGGACTGCTGTTTCACAAAAAAACTACTGTATGAGTTCCTGTTTGTTTTTATACTCGTAGATTAATGTACTTTTTTTTTTTGTTATGCTTTATGGTTAGTTGTTGAAGAGCCACTACTGATATGTGTGAAATGTCGGGCCCCAGTATTACCTGTTTGAAACAATGCTTGGTTTGTCTTATAAGCTTGAAGATGGTTGGTCATGTGTGCTTTCTTACTTTGTGATTCATCTCCTCCAAATGAACCCTGACCCCTAATGAACAATATAGTGCCTTCTGTAGTTTTTAAGCCTTATTGAGTTATGTGTACAGAGAGCCAAGCGATGTGAGGCTGTGAAGGGAACATGATTCCACTGACCCATGTTTAATCACTCAATCACCTCATTATCTTATTTCTATGCACTTGAACCATTTGAAGCCTTTACCACCCACTAATTCATCATGTTGAAAATGTTATTTCTATATTGTAGGTCAAGAACACGGCTGTATTGTATCCGCTGAATGGATGATGTTGTGAATTTAGTTTTTATGCAAACAATTTGTCCACTGTTGGGCTTAAAAATATGCTTGTGTTACTGTACATGTGTCAAATAAATGAAATAAAAAACCTTTATTGTGCATTTTAACAAACCACATTACAATAATTGATCCTATTGATACATCCTATCATTAAAATAAATGCTGAAATGCCCATCACCAGGTTTAAAGGTCAGGTGAATCTAGCTCAAGGGAAGGAGACACAAATGACTGAGTTCCATATTGAGGTCTACGGTCTCAAGGCTAGTGACAGCAGACTGGAGGTCCTGGGTCTTCCAGCCTTCGAGTCACAGAGCAGACTGGGAGGTTGTGGGTCTTCCAGGTTTTCTAGTCACAGAGCAGACTGCTCTCAGGGTCCTGGGGATCCACATCCCCCCAGTAGGGCAGGATGAAGGGCAGACTGTCCAAGCGAGCCTCCAGCAGACCCCACAGACACTCCGACACAAACTGGTTCCCCTTTTCGGAAAGGTGCAGCCCGTCGGACAGGTACACCGTGTAGTCCTGGGAAGCAGGAGATGGAATCGAGGTCAGAACTCATGGGAACGTGTTTATGAATTTAAACCGGATATGCATGCTGGCATGGTCTTTGATATCTGGAGAATGTGGCCCAATTCATTTATCGTAATTATTTAAATTAAGATAATTCCATTTTAAATCACCCATCGAACATAATTGCATCTTCAAGTTAAAGAATTGTGTGTTTAACCAAAACTTTTTAGACCTGCTGAGGGATCTAAAGTAACTCATGGTAATTGCGGTCAGCGTCGACCAGTTCCCACCTGTCCATCTTTCTGCATGAGGGTCCAGATATCCAGGACTTCCACCCCACACTGGCCCGCTGCCTCCACACAGGCCTGGGCATACCGCCCTGCCACCGCGTTGTGGCGATTCAGTGGGAACCCTGGGAGATGGAGGAACATGGTGATACGGTTAACCTCATTTGTTTAACTATGCAGGATGCAATGTGGATGCTTATCCAAAGTGACTTACATTGGGTATTAGATACAGGTCATAAAGTGGCAGGTATTTTGATGCCTACATATAGACTGAGGAAACTTGGTGTTGAAGCCACATTCATTAGGTTGGGGAGTCACACCCACATCAGTCCTGCTCCTATACGATGGCCAAATGTAAAGGGTAGATGTAGGGTGATACGGATCTCAGGGTTAAGAACAGCAGTACCTTTAAGAAGGCACTCCTTCTCCCAGGTGGCCTCGTGAAGAGGAGGGGGAGTGATGAAGACGACCCGGTCTGAGGACACCCCCACCGTGGCCAGGTGTCTGGCTATCTCCTTCAGGTTCTCAGAGTACTCATCTAAAGGGACATGCTGCCTGGCTTTCATCTCTAAGAGAAAAAACAGGCAATAAGTAGATTTAGTCTTGGATCTACCAAACCCAATAGTTAACTTTAGGGGAAGTCAAGTGTGTGCGATATCAATGAACGATGAAAAGTTGTATACATAAGATGCAAACTTGCAAGTAATATATACCCTCAAGAGCACAGTCGTTAGCCCCAAAGAAGACTGTAACGCCCACTATGTGCTCTGAGGTTTCATTGGGGAAGAGTCGAGGCAGGAGAATCTTCGCCCATTTGGAGTTGTATCCGGATAGTCCTCTGTTCACCACGTCACACTTTCTAAAAAAGGCCAGAGTTTGCCATATAAGAGAATTGTTTCCACGTATGAATGCGTAGTGATGAATGCACATGTTTGTGATTGAGCTGACACACTGTGCACTCAATAAAAAGGAACTATGAACAGCTTACCGAGCAAGTTTGTTCGCCATTTCGGAACCCCAGCCATTAGGTTGAAAAGAAACCTGCAAGGAGTGGATCACAAAGTCACTGAGGTGAACAGAAACCTGCTGGACCTCGCTTCATTCAACACATTCTATCAGAACAGCTCCTATCATCCATCATCTCAAGATTTAACTTGAAGGCTTGGATACGACTTGATACGACTCTGGCGTGGCGTTAATCGCAAAATAAATATTGAATAAATGAACCAACCTGTGTGATAGAGTCACCAAATAAAACCAATTTAGGCCATACTATAGTTTTGATTTTGGACATTTTAAATGCCGTCCGGACTAGAGAAAGAGATAGATACTTCCGGCTTTTACGCACTAGTGTTGTATTGTTGTAGTGTTTTGGGGGTGGGATCTGACCAACAGGGGGCGCTGCGGCGGACCTGAGGATGGGTCCTAACCGGAAGTAAACAATGCGGCCTGGCCCCGTCATCAACATGGCCCTGGTCAGGTCTCACATCGGGAAGAGAACCGTGCACCTTTCACACCAAACATGTAGCGGTTCTCTTCTGAACGCTGACGGTTGGCCCTGCGGAGACGCGCTCTCCGTGTCGTCTTCATCGAGAGCTTGTTGGGGGGGAGATGGTCCCTCAGACCAGACCTCCAGCGGTCTGCCTCCCGGGGAGGTGACCGCTGCAGGTCATCCAGCGGGTGACGCAACAGCACAGAAGTTCCTGAGAAGCTCCCGGCTCAGATGTTGGACAAAATCAAAACCTTCCAGAAGGTCATGGGTCGACAAAGTGACGCGCGGAGATCGGGTTTTTTTGGGGGCCCTTTGGGGACATGAAGTCCTTCTCGTCAGGGACTACAGCGGTAACAACAGCACACCTCTGTACAAAACCAAGACGGGCTACTACGAGGTGCTGGAGGTGTCTCCCGACGCTACACACTCCCAGATCAAGACCGCCTACTACAAGCAGTCCTTCAGGTTCCACCCGGACAAGAACGCGGGCAGCGAGGAGGCGACGCGCCTCTTCTCGGACATCAGCGAGGCCTACAACGTACTGGGGAACCAGGGGCTGAAGAAGAAGTACGACCGGGGCATCCTGAGCCACTCGGACCTGGTGGGCTCCTCCAGACCTTCGGCCAAGCAGACGAGCAGCTCCACCAAACCGCAGCCCACGTCCAGTCCCTCCGTGCTGGGGACGGAGAGCCAGAAGGTCTTCGACTTCGATAAGTTTATAAAGTCGCACTACGGAGGGCAGCTGCAGAAACAGAGAGAGGTGCAGATGCGCAAAGAGGAGATGATGCGGAAGAAGGAGTCGAATATCCACGAGTGGAAGTTGGACAAGATCCTGGAGATGGCGGTTGGGGTTCTGGTCGTGATTGCGGTTTCCATTGTGTTCAGTTTGAGGAAAGGGAACTAATACTATAATATGAGGTGAGATGGGATAGGAGTTCACTGGGTCTATTGTATAGACTACACGGGGTATGCTAGATTTAGTATCATTCAGGAGTTGGCCTTTACATCTCTGTATACTGTCCGTCATGTACATTGTCCAACACAACACGACAATGTATTTTATGTTGTATTTGCATTGTGTTCGAGGGTGAGTACATTTATGTTAAATGATGCTGGCTATTTGAGTATGCATCAGCCCAATCCGAGACACATCCACATGTCTGGTATTTATGCAGTAAATTTATTCGGCACATCCACTCTCTTCCAAGCTTTGGGGGTTTTACTAACTGGGGCAGTGTTCTGTGCATTGGCCTACAGCTCATCTTCCTTTGGCTTTTATAAAGTCATCGCATCAGGCATATTGTAATCCAGTAATTTCTCTCTATGGGAAAATATAACAGCTTAAAACGTTTTAACGTTTGGTGGTTAAGTGTGACAAGGGATACGCTATAGGTATATTTGATTTGGCCTAATTGATATTCCAGTTTTGTTTTATTTATTAATGGAATGATTTGTTCTGAAGACTTTGATCATATTCTTATGATCATTTGTGCAATATGCCTTCAGGTCACACACTATAATAAAATAATATGCTGGTGATTGGCATTGACCTTTACAAAGATTGTTGTTTACATTTCTTCCTGTATTGTGATTACAGCCTACAGTATCAAAATGTTTTGTATTTCTGAGATCAGAGCTAGAGAATAGTTGACAGAGCTGCCAACTCTCACGTGAGACTCACTCAAATGACCTTTCTGCCCTTAGAAAAGTGATCGCGCATCTACATTGTTTTATATGGAAAAGCAATTTTGCGCCATCAGGGACACGGTAGTTGTTAGAAACGGGAAAGCTTCCATTTTTTCCTTATTATCCTTTGCTGAAATACAGGGCAGGCAGAGGATTTCATAAATTGATTTTATTGTTTTAACAGAGAAGGGGCGAGAAGGTCAGGATTACTTCAAGACAAGTAACTTTCAAACAAAAAGGTATAAAAAAAGTTTCAAGACTCTTTTTGCAACAAAAATCAGCAGGAATTCAACCCGTGTCTCCAGAGTTCTCTTACAGTGCACCACTGAGACAGTGATCAACGATCAATAATAAGGTTACATACATGACATCACTAAGTTAAAAATTAGTTTCATACCTCCAGAACTGATAAATTGATCAAATCTGTTTCAATGTTTTTAAGTTTGAATACCAGGCATTTCAATTAAGTGTATGTAGTGCATCAATTTAGTCAATCTTTTTAAAAGTAATTTAAAACACACTGCAACAAAAACGAACAATTCCAAGGAGCTGCAATAAACATTGACGAGTAACAAAAACTGCTCAACTTATTGAATTGTAAACATTTGCAAAACTCAAAATCTAGGCCACTGCCAATATACATAACAAACAATGTTAGATATTAGGTATGGTTTTGACGATTGGGAACAGGACTAATTTCCTTCATAATTAGCTTAGAATGTTATGCTTATACCACGTACAATTAAAAATAAATAAACAAATCACAAAGATAAGTGGAGTTACGCCATGCATTCAACTCTCAAAAACAAACAACATACAGACATAGGCTTACATATTAAACAAACACAAGAACTGGAAGCTACACTCCAACTCTGGAGATGTTAGCTGACAATAAATAAATGAATAACGCAAATTAAAGTGCTAAACACAACTCATGGAACATATCGAACACAATAAGATCAAAAATCAATGTTCACTACCAATTAGCTTCACTACCATCATTAGTAAATTCCCAGAGGCTGATAATTCATGGTTAATAAATTCTATCCGATTCAAGAGCACAGCCGTCGTGAATTAAGACGGAGGCTGGGACTATTCCGGTCCGTTCCGTCCTATTCTGCTGAGGTTCCCTGCGGAGACGCATTCAAGCCCGCATCTTCACTGTTGTGAAACAAATAGTCACATTCTGCCAAATGACCCACAATGCCCTCTGCTCTACAAGTGGTCCGTAATGAATCCTGTAGAGTCCTCAGGGGGACGCAGCAGAAGGTTGTTACTAAAGGAGCCAGCCTGGGGGGAGCCCTCAGATGACGGGGTTCAGTGCGTCGTAGAGCCGCTGCACGGCCAGCTCCACCATCTCCCTCAGGGACTCGTCCTCTGTGGCCTCGGCCTCGTCCTCGTAGCTCGCCGTCTGGAGGGGGGGGGGGGATGAAGAATGAGCTGTTTTAGTGAAACACAGCTGAGAGTCGACGGAACTGTGCTAAGGGGGTTCCTGACGACTCACTCTGGTCTCCAGGCAGATCAGCACCGTCTTGCCGTCCACCGTCACTGCCAGGCTGCTGCTGTCTCTGAACTCCACACAGTCCTCCCCGAACATGTCTCTGTGGGGTTCACAGTCCACACAGCGGTCACTGTCCAAACCCAGTGGGCTCTAACGTTCAACAAAGCTTTTTATTTGCAATCATTTTATGAATTTGTATTTAATATACATATTTTATGAATATATCTCAGTTGTGATTCATACTGTCAAGTGTGTCCGTGTGGGTATACAGTAGGTGGAGCAGGCAGAAGACTCACTGCAACATGACCTCCAGCCGGGCCTGGTACACCTCCATGTCCACGATGACACACTGGGACTCCATCACTGGAACCAACCCAACGCCACACATGAGCATGAGCCCACGCATGAGCTCACACAGGAATGTAATGTAATGACGATCATACAAAAGCAATATTGAGAAGGTCAGCCTCCAGCTGAGCTCCACACACTGCGTCAGACTGAACCCACCTCTCTGGGCCTTGGGGTTGGACTGGACCTCCAGCACCACGGTGGTCACCGCGTCAGCGTACATGTCGTTCAGAGGGTTGGCAATCCACTGAGAGAGAGAGAGGAACACACGGTTAGCTCAGAGCCAGACATTGTCCACATCATAGCAGGGAGAAGGACGTGATACAGGGCTGGTTGGAGGTTCGACTCCCAGTCCAAAAGGTACCGGCTCTGGGGTCGAACAGCAGGAACAGCAGGAACAGCAGGCACCACAGCCAAAGACAGGGCGCTTAGTAGAAGACCTTGGTTGCCACTGACCTCCAGCGTCACCATGCCGGCCTCGTGCACCAGGGTGATGCTCTTAAAGATCTTCAGGGTGTTCTTCTCGGTCCCGTCCAGCTCCTCCACATCTCCTAAAGAAGGAAATATGGGAACAAAATAACCATTATCCAAGGGGACATTAAGACAATACAATTTAACATATATATAAGCTCCATATATTTATACATTTAATTGACAGAACACAACAGAGTAGGCTCCTCTCCCACCAGTGAGGTTCCTCAGATGGCAGACTAACAGAGAGTACGGGCCGGTGAAGGGGATGGCCTGGGTCTGCTTCACCGTGCTCATGGCCAGCTCCGTGTACGCTGCAACACACACCAAGCAGGAACATTCAAATCCTACAGTTTAAAAAGTGTGAAATACGGCATATCTTTCTTCTTGCTCTTAAATGTGTTCCTACGCAGTGCACTAGTGTTGTGTTTGGACTATGAGAACGTGCTCCCGGGTGCTCTACTTTGTGGCGAGCGAGAAAAGGTGTGGAGAAGAGAAAGTGAAAGTAACTCACTGGACAGGTCTGAGGGGGTGAGGATGTGGTAGTTGAAGTTCTTCTTCACCAGTATGCCGGAGACCCGCTGGCCCTGCACACACTTCTTGTCCGCCAGAAAGCCCATGACCTGCAGAGGGAACCAGGATGAGTACCTCACAGGAACGCTTTAGGTTCACCCTTAAGAATGGCAGTTTTGTACAATTCTATTTTTTTTTTTTTGCTGCTGTTTGTGTGTCTACTCTATAACCATTCAGTTATTGAGTAGACACAAGACTCAATGAATTTAGGTAACTTCCTATTGCAATCCAAATGTGTTATCCTAGCTATCTTTGTTGTTGACGGGGAATGGAGGGGCCAAAGGTCACCTTGGCCAGCTTCTCCCCTCTGAAGTTGAGGGTGACGGCCTCAGTGTTGCGGGGGTTGTGGACCTCGATGTGGACCTGGTCGTTGTCCTCGTACTCCCGGATCAGAGCCGCCTTCAGACGGGCCATCTCGTTCTGCTCCCCGTGAACCAGGATCTGAGCGGCCAGGAGACAGGATGTAGTGTTAAGACTTCTTTAGATACAGGATGTAGTGTTACGACTTCTTTAGATACAGGATGTAGTATTACACCTTCTTTAGATACAGGATGTAGTGTTACGACTTCTTTAGATACAGGATGTAGTATTACGACTTCTTTAGATACAGGATGTAGTATTACGACTTCTTTAGATACAGGATGTAGTATTACACTTACTTACACAAATAGAAATGCTCAATTGCCTCTAGCTTGAATTCAGAAGTTGTAAATATGACAATGGCCATCGTTCTGAACCGTGTTCCGGACTGGACTGGCTACAACAGAGGCTCCTACCACGTGGGGCGGTTTGAGAGCCCGGATGAACTCGCTGGTCTGCTGGTAGTCCGTGTGGGCTGAGAAGGAGATGTAGTCCACAGACATCTTGAGCTGCAGCTTCTGGCCTGACATGGTGGTGATCTCCTCGGGCTCGGACATGATGTGCTGCAGGAACAAGCTGCAGGTCAGCAGGGGGTTCCAGCTTTACGCTGTACTGATTCTTATGTATTTACTAAAGCGCATAACTAACATAAAGAAACCGTAGCAACAACGACATCTCTGTGAGGTTACTGCCTCAGCAGAACCTTTTTAATGTGTTTATCTTCCTGTCCCATCACCCGACACCTATTATCACCTAACACAGATTTGAGCCAATCGGCGAAGAAAAAAAGCTATGGGACGAGATTCAGGTGCATTGATCCACTGCTAGGGTCAGGGTTAGGGCTAGAGCTAGGGTCAGGGTTAGGGCTAGGGCTAGGGTAAGGGTTGGGGTAAGCGTCAGGGTCAGGGTGCACCAGCACCTTGGCCAGTCTTAGTGTTAGGGTCAGGGTCAGGGTTAGGAATAGCGTCAGGGTCAGGGTTCAGGTCAGGGGTCACCAGCACCTTGGCCAGGGTTCCCTCCACGCAGTAGCCGGCGATGATGACACCGTTCCTCTTGTCGGTGCACCAGCTCTCGAACAGCTCCCGGGACAGACCGCTCTGCATCATGCCCGGGGACGCCATGACAACGCTGGGCCCGATGTCATCAAAGTGATCCATACTCTGGGGAGAGAGTTACAGCACTAAACACAATACTCTCAACCCAGAGATCATCTATCAAACGACGTAAGGGATGAACCACGACGTGCCGTCCCGTTCGTTCCAATGTCAGGGGTCAGGGGTCAGGGTCCGGGTTAAGGGTATAGGTTAGCGTTAGGGTTAACAGTGAAGTGAAGTAAACATCTGGGCTACTGGTCCTATCAGGCCAATTGACCAATCTGAATCCAGTCCTCAACAATGAAATAAATAATTAGTCCCATGATGCATTCTGGCGTATCGTCCGTACCTTGAGGTTGCTGATGTGCTTGAAGACGAAGGGGTTGTTAATGTTGATGGCCTTGCGGATCTTGTCGTTCATGGCATTGACGTACGTCTGGTACACCGCCATGCACTTCTTGGCCAGGGACGAGGCGTAGTAGATGGGGATGTCGTGGAGCTCGGGGTGGTTCTGCCAGTACTCGTCTGGAGGAGGAAACATCTCAAGCTCAGCCTCAGCCGTGACGCGGTGTGGAGAGGAACCATCACACACAACCGCAACCATCACACACAACCTCAACCATCACACACAACCTCAACATCAACCATCCCATGGTGTGGAGAGAGGAACCATCATAACCTCAACAATCACATGGTGGAGAGAGGTACCATCACAACCTCAACAATCACATGATGGAGAGAGGAACCATCACAACCTCAACAATCACATGGTTGAGACATTAGCTCAGAGTTAAAAAGGACTAGTCCAATACGGTCATCAAAAACCCTTCAGAAACTCCAGGACTTGCAATGCGTGTTTCTCACCAAGGATGAGCAGCAGCTCCTGGGCTCGGCCCAAGGCGAACACAGGGATCAGACAGCGGCCCTCCCTGTTGACGATGTCATGGACGGTGTTACAGAACCGGGCCTCCCGCTCCTCCCTCTTCTCGTGGATATGTGTGCCGTAGGTGGACTCCTGGGGACACCATCTCAGTATGAGCACCGCACGGTCACATTACAATACAGTGGGTTCATAGTGTATGATGTCCCCACAGCACATACTATGATTAAAATGTCTGGTTTGACGCTGGGGATCTCTGCCGCCATCAGATGTCTGTCCTCTTGGCGCGAGAAGTCTCCAGTGTATAGCAGCTGAGAGGGCCCACAGAAAACAGCATCAGGTCCGCTGCAGTCATACTCAAGAGACACAGTTCCACTAGGACCTCATAAACAAACCCAACATATCCCAATAAACGCATTACCAATCTACAAACCAAACATATACAATGAGATAAAAGGAAACTACTAAAGGATCCTTTGGAGCTGGGACCCCCCACCTTGACGCCGGCGATCTCGATCATGAACATGGCGGCCCCCAGGACGTGCCCCGCGTGGTAGCACCAGAACTTGATGCCTGCCACCTCCTTGACCTCGTGGAAGTTGATGGTCTCGATCTTCTCCATGCTATCCTCCAGGTCCGTCTCCGTGTACAGCATGTCGTCCGCAGAGATGTTGCTGCCATCAAGAAGTCCCGTCATTATTTCACACACAGAACCTGTACAACGCTACTATTTACTATTCAATTATTCTGCAGAACAAAGAGATTGACAGTGATTTATCATCAGTAGTTTGGGGTAGGGCTGAATGATTTCAGGAAAAGATCTAATTGCGATTTTTCTGGTAGATATTGCGATTTTTATTTTTATTTACGATTTTCTTCCAATCAAGCTTCAGTGCAATATTCACAAAGAATGGTAATATTTACAAACATGATATCATACCATTAAAACATTACATGCCAGTACTATAATGCAAGAATGAAAACTAAAGTTAAGAATTTATTTCAAATGCATTTATTAAGAAACATACATGTAAACTAAAGTCCTTGACCAACAGCAGTTGTTACAACTGAAGAATTAAAAGAGCCATCTTTGACTGTCTTAACTTAAAGTAAAGCAAAAAATCCGTAATTTTGTCAAGTTAAAAGAGTTAAACAAAACAGTAAATGAAATTGAAAAGTAATGGTAATAAAATAAACTCTTTCTAAAATAAAATGACCGTACCTCTTCCCTTCTGAAAAATATGTCATAATGACATAATAGGTGGGCTATGGCTCAGCAGCACCCAAATATTGCACCTCTATTCTGCTCATTCTGCTTGACCACATATCAGTAGTTGTGGCATAATACTCCATATTCCTCAGCGAGTTATTAGTATATTAGCGTTATTCATCTACTGCATCAACAATTTCCACATGTACAGGACCTTGCATCAAGCCTTT
>JAOPUD010000131.1:10690251-10702321 GCA_027122715.1 Trisopterus minutus
GGGGGGGTTGGGGAGAGGACGAAGTGGGGGGTGGGGGTGCAACAGCAGCGGCGGAGATGAGTTCAGAGTGATGTTCAGACAGCAGGGTACACATCGGAATTAATGCTTCCACGAAAGGCAATTTTCTCCTCACAGGCTGTTCACCCCCACCATAGGTGGAGGGGAGGGGAATTATGCCTCCCTCCCAGAGGGGGAGACAGAGAGAGAGAGAGAGAGAGAGAGAGAGACACAGAGAGCCAGAGAGAAAAGAGACAGCGAGAGGGAGACAGAGATAGAGATCGAGAGCCACAGAGAGAGAGTTACTGCAGCCGACTTTTATTTATGTTGCTGTTCAGCTACAGAGCTCCGTGCTCCAGCTGCCTTGCTCGGGGGGATAGGGCAGTGATCTCGGCTTCCGCCAGAAGACACTTCTGGCGATTGTCTTGCGAGTCTCACTAACATGGAGCCCAGGGAACAGTTCTGCTGCTGCTGCCTCAACGCAGAGGATAGTGAGTCAGAAAGATCACAACAATAGATAGAGTGGGGGGGTGAGGTCTGCCCCCTGCCACATTCAACTGAGAGAGAGACAGAGAGAGAGAGAGAGAGAGAGATGGAGGGAGAGTTACGGAGATGCAGGGAGAGATGGAGATAGATTTAGAGAGAGACTGAGTTGAAACAGAGTTCACCCCCAATGCGATGGCCAGCAGATCAGAGACGAGGCGTCGTGACACTGCAGCGCTGGGTGGCTGATAATCCGATCTCCTCGCCCCGCGGTGATGTAAATATCTCACCTCAAAGACGGCGACTTCAGATCTAAATCCATGTTGCTCATCAAAGACCTAGATGCCGCTTATCAAAAGATGTCAACGTCTGTGTCAGCCTCACGGCGAGACATAAACCCTTCTTTTACTAAAGTCGACAAAGTTTAATCAAGATGGGAGGGAGAGAGACAGAGAGAGGGGGGGGCAGACCCAGGTCTAGGTCCTCCTCTCCGCCCTGTAAGAGCAGACATGATGGCAGCGCTGTGTTTTTTGGGTACAGTTTTCTACCGGGCATCATTGCCCTCCAGCACTCCCCCCTTCCCAGCGCTACCCCCTGCCCCCTCACCCTGATGAGATCACAGAGGAGGAGCACTACATTATACAGTGGTCATGGAGAGTCATCACTAGGTGCCAGGAAGTAACAGATCACACCTTTTATTAATTCTCTCTCTCTGTCTCGCATATCTCACTGAACCCCTACCTCAGACCACCTTGAGTTAGGCTGCTTCCAGTGGGACAATCCACCTTCACCGCAGTGTGAGAGAGAAACAGACAGACAGACAGACAGACAGACAGACAGAGAATTCTGAGAGTCTGTGTGAACATCAATGGGCTAAACAGCAGATGGGCCAAGCTGGTGTCCTCACATGTATCTTTCTTGAAAGGTTCTTATTAACTGGTCACATGATGTTTACAAAGTCCCGAGGAATCGCGGGAGGGGAGTAGAGTCTGATCACAGCCATAACTCTGTCTCTGTCTCCCTCTCCTGGTGAGGGACATGATGGCAGGTCATGTGTGTGCTTATTTATTGCTGTTGTTTTGTTTATGTACTTCACAGCAACACAAATGGAGACCCAGTTATGGAAAACTGAATATGTGCTACTTGAAACGTTTTGAAAGACAAACCGGTCAATGCGGTAACTAGCCTGAGGCAGAGGGCCTCAAAGGCAGTAGGTCAACTAAGTTGTAGCCGCTGGGTAAAAAGGTAATGTTACCCTGACTAACCCTAACCCAAACCCCTGACCTTAACCTTGAACCTTACTAGCCGTAACCCTAACTAACCCTAAATATCCCTAACCCTTGACCCTCACTCTAACTAACCTTAATCCATGACCTAAATCCTTAACCCTAACTAACCCTAACCCCTGACCCATGACCCTTACCCTATATTGCCTCTGAGATGCTGCAAATGAACACTGGACATGGAATTTTTGTTTGTTGATTTTGCTACACAGGGTTGAAACAAAATGAGAAAATGAAAAGCAATGATTGAAATTCCAGATGTTATTCTCCTCATGTTGGTGTCGACTCTGCCACTGATAGAACTACTGGGGGGGGCTTCTTCCTCACCAGAACACCAGAACACTCCAGCAATCAATCAAATGTCAGATATGTCGGGGGACTGGTTGGGGGGTGGGGGGGGATGATGGTGGAGGTGGTAGGGGTGAATGATGGTGGTGGAGGTAGATGGTGGTGGTGGGGGTATATCACTAACTGCTGAGTAGGCATTCCATGTGTAAGTTGTTCATCTCAGCCCCCCAACACAGCATTGCAATCCTCCAATGGATTCAGAGCATCTCACTGTGTACTTAATCACAATACAAGTTGTCCCCAGTTGTGGTTTGAATGGATTTTCCCCTTCTTCCTTCTGACTGTAGAGTCACCCGGTGGCCAGGCTGAGTCTATGAGGCTCGCTGCACTTGATCAAGCGGTGCAGCTCGTCTCTGTGGGGATTACCCATCAAAGTGGAAAGTAATGGCAACTCAATGCCTCTGCACCGACAGTGATTGATGATGGCTCGCTTTTATAACGAATTGCAAAAACCCTGGCGCAACACACGTCTCACCCGTGGAAGATGCTAATTGAAATGCAGCACATGCAGAGAGATGCTTCTGCGAGGGCTGAGGTAATACTAACATGTTCTACCAGAACCGCGCAACAATATGGAAGCAAATGCAAGCACATGTTTAGAATTGAAGTCAGAGAACATGGAGAAGGAGATGGATAATCCCTGTGGAAAACATCGAGTAGGAGAAGGATAATCCTAATGGAAAACATGGTAGCTCACCGCAACCTTGGAAGGTCTGGTCTTCCTCCTGGAGAGCAGATGGTTCCTGCTCCTCCTGCAGACACAATGACCTGTTATCAATCTGATGATATTCCTGATAAACATCATATACATACTATATACTTACCCCTGAGCCGCCTGGTTCTCTCTGATGAGGGCGGTACAGGGCACCCACTGGTTGTAGGCCTTGACCCTGAACCTCTCTGTTCCTACTGCCACGTAGTACTGGTGGGTCCGGAGGTCCTCTGGACCCCGCAGCGGCCGGCCCTCCAGAGAGAATAACCTGGACACAAGATCTCTTTGTAACTCAAGTAGGGAGGTCATGAGGTCTAACCCCTTTCCTGCTAACGACTTACCTGTGCACAGCCCCGGTCCTAAGCTCCACCTTCTCTGTCACCAGGGCCAGCACCTTCTCCCAGCTGCTCAGAGTGAACTTGGGGATTAAGATTCTAGCAGGGGGGACGAAGACGTCCCCATTGGTAAAAACACTTGAATACACAAGCACAAATATGTTAATGTTCCATAACAACACCGGAGAAACTACAGAACCTTTTCTAATCATGATCCTACAGTGGTTATTATTGTTCACAACAATGAAGACATACTTGATAGTGCATGAATCTTTATTGCTCCTCAAACACCTGGCCGAAACGACGATTCGGCTGTGAGTTACTGGCTTGATCTGTGGATGGTTGAGATGAAGAACTCGTATCAGCCCAACATCAGGACACATGAGATACAGACATGATGTTTTCATATCAGCCTAACATCAGGCCAGTAAATAGTTAAGTTTGGCATCATACCTGTTCTTTTTTCTTGTGCTCTGGTTTTCTAGGAGTTATAAGCCAATAGCTGACAAGAGGAAGTGACAGATTTCAGTACGATAATTTTCACTTGATGAATGAACGAATTCAGTACGATCAGACACATGATGAATGACGGAATTCAGTAAGATAAATTACACATAATGGATGAATGAATTCAGTACCTGAGCCGTTTGAAACGCTCGGCTCCAGCTGCCACGTATCTCTCTCCAGTCCTCAGCTCCTCCAGCTCAGACACCTTGTGGCCTTTTCTCGGAGTGTACACATTTCTGACCGCTCCAAAGGGTGCATCAAGTCCACTCGTCAGACATGTTAAAAAAGCGTCAAAGGTGGTCACTTGGCGTTGTTTGACCACTAGTTTTCTTCCTGGGAAGAACGCATCCCCATTCCTGTACACGACGATGGTTTTGGTGGGAGGCTGAGCGACTAGCCTGCCTGGGGGGGGTGGCGGCATGATGGTTCTGATGGGGTGAGGCCAGCACCACTGTGGTGTCAGAAACCAATATGGAGAGTTGGCCTGTCCGCCTGTTATAGGACCCTCAGCGTTACACGAAACGACTTGGTTCATCTGAGAAGGGTCGTTTGTCAAAATGAACAGCTTTCCGCAGGTGTAGTCAAGTTGGACGGATCTGTGAATCTGTAATTCTGTTTTGTTTCTGCGTTTCCAAGGGAACCAGGTTCAGAGGTTTTTTTGATTATTTCATGTTTGCTACTTCTTGAGTTTTGATTTCCATTTGAAGTCATTTATTTTAATATTGGTGCCATTGAAAGAAGGTATCTATTTATTTATACAGTGTGGTCTACCATAGATTCTACAGAGACAGGCTGTCCCACATGAACCACTAAGATCAGCAGCGTAACCAAAGATGACCATCAATGGCACCTAATTGGTTTTTGACGGACAATTCTTGTTCAATGAAATGCATAATTCATTCTTTGTATTAAATATTAATTTCTAAAGGGGTTCATGCTGTGCTTTATTAGAGCGTTATATCATGCATATTAAAAGCAAATCTCCAAGGGGGGTGTGTGTGTGTGGGGGGGGGGGTGTGCGTAAAAGCTGGGTGAGTTCACTCTTATTGTTATCTATACATCAACAAGAAACATTAAAATATTAAATTTTTTAATATTTAATTTTAGAATTTTTCTTTAGGTATATATTGCATTTCTTTCCAAGGGAATGTAACGAGTACGGATCAACTAAATTGACTCAAAACAGACAATATGTTTGCATGAGAAGGATGCTATTTTACTATCTTCAGAAAACACATTAGGCCCATTAGGTGCTGTCAGCCTTTATCTGCATATTGATTATTACTCTCCCCTACCCACTGGTCCCCCCTCCCAGAAGCCCCCCCCTCACACCCTGTCCTTCTGGAACTCGCACACAGAGCCCATGGCGGGGCGGCAGGCCACGTCGGTCCACTCCCCCGACGCCGTCAGCTCCACGCAGTCCTCGTCCCCGTACGCGTCGTTGGGCTCCCCCTTCCTCCAGCGGCCGAAGGTGGTCATGGGGGACCGGTCCACGTAGCGGAAGTCCCCCTCGCGCTCCGCGTCCTGCAGGCCGATGTAAGCCCGGGCCAGGCCGGCCTCTCTGAGGTAGGCCGCCAGCAGGGCATTGGAGGCCGGGTCCCGGGGCATGGCCAGGTGGCCCCCCCGGGCCTGGCAGAAGGCCTCCGCCTCGGCGAAGCTCCTCTCCTCCTTCACCAGCAGGTAGACCTTGCTGTCCGTCTCCTTGACGCCAGCGACCGCTGCGGGGGAGGGCAGGGCTGAAACATGACCGCTGAGTATTTTCTATGTTTCCACACGGCGGCGACACGGAGAGCCAGAGATTTATACCAAGTGAGGTTGAAAGCGCACTGACTCATGAAAGAGGAAGGTGTTGAATAAACATAAATAGATAGGCATCTGTTGATGTGGAGGACCTAACGGGTGATGGTCGCTGTAGGAGTGCGCAGCAGAGGGAGTTCAGAATGCTAAATACCATTTTTAATGAACTTGATTTCGGAGGACAGCTGGGCCACCAGGATGTCCATCTCTCCGATCGTCTTCCTCAGTGGAGAGCACTCACATGGAACGCCTGTGGACACAAACACGCTCAGCCCCTCGTCCACGCAGACGCAGGCTTTAAAAGTTGACATATAACACCACCAGTGAGTGTGAGCGTGATTAGCCGTTACAAGCCGTTCTTAAAGATTTTCCTCTTCTGGCATCACAAGTGGGCTTGTCCACCTGGATCCATGACGGATAAATGAGCAACGTTGGCTACAGTCCACTGGGTAGGCCGGTAGACCGGTCTGCACAGCACACATCTAGGTGGACACATCCACTTGTGATGTCAGAAGAGGCAGATTTTCAAAACTTGTTTTGGAAATCTTGTTTTCTAGGCTTGTAACGGCTAATCACACTCCCACCTGGTGGTATGATATGACACATTCAAGGAAACCCCACGGTCTGTGCTGGTATTATTCATTTACCTGGCTCTCCGTTGGCACCCTTGGGGCCAACGTCTCCCATGTCTCCCTTGATTCCTTCAGAAAAAAGAGAAAATTTAGTTTGGATCAAAAACATGCAGCAGTCCTGAGCAGTACAGTAGCAGTTAGCCTCAGCAGTCGTAGTAGACTCACCTTTGTATCCACTCGGCCCAATCTTTCCATAGTGTCCCATGATGCCTTTATGCCCTTTAAGTCCTTGTTGGCCTTTCAAAGAAAGATCACTTGAAAAGATCAGTCGAATGTAATGGGCACTTGATTCTTTTCGTTACTATCTTGAAGGCTTGGTCGTGGAGACGGACCACATAGCTTTGCAGTGGCTGAACACGATGAAGGACATACACCATCAAATGAAGGTGGTACATTGCACTTCAGGCCTACAAGTTTAAAGGTCCCATGACATGCCACAAGGTGTGGTGTGATTAGCTGTAACAAGCCGTTTGGGAAATGTCCCCCTTAAGACATCACAGATGTGCCTGTCCACCTAGATGTGTGACGGATAGATGAGTAACGTTTGCTACAGTCCACTAGGTAGGCTGATAGACTGATCTATCCAGCGCACATCTAGGTGGACATGCCCACTTTGTGACCCTTTTGAAGTCATAAGGGGCAGATTTCCAAAACGGCTTTTAACGGCTAATCACACCACACCTGGTGGCATGTCATGGCACCTATAAGGTCAGGTACAAGGCATCACAATGTGACACCAGACTACCTCTCACGTGTTTCCGTGTTTTACACATGATCCTTATACCCAGTGTCAGAAATAGGTACGTCTGTACCTTAGCAGTCGTGTTAAGGGAGATACACCCATGGGTGGTGATTTATAGGACTCATGCGGGATAGGTGGCGGGTTAAACCAATCGGTTGTTTTTTTCCATACATGATATGTATAAGCAGTGTTGTTCAATGACCAGCATGTTTAATGTTGTGCAAGTAAAAATGGATTGATCATGGTGTTACTGCAGGCACTGCAGGATGAAATAGGTCAACAGTAGATTCTGTGGCTGTGGAAGCTTTATATTGTACCATGTGTGCGTGGGGTCCTGCGCGAGTGTACGTCCATAAGATAAGTATGGAACATTCTTGTGTGGCAGCAGACTAACTGAGTAAACACTTCAGCAGACATTGATACTGTGCATTTCGGGCCCGACCTCTGACCTCCAGCCCCACACGTAAACACTCAGCGCTCTCTAGAGGCTGGGATGTGGACAGCATCCTGCCCCTGCAGATAGCAGTGGATTGTTCATGTCTATATTTAATCACCAGGGAAACTCAGATGCACCGCTCAATCTGGAGGAGCTATAATGTTTTACTTTAAAGTGCCGCACTAAAAGACCAATGCACAGTGCATGTGAACACATACACATACACACTTATATACAGTATATATATATTCCTAAATATATACTAATAAATAGATTGATATATGGGATATAGCGTAGTGTGAAACCTATGTTCAGCATCAGGCGGGGCGTACCATTTTCTCCCGGGGGGCCCAGTCGGCCTGCCCTCCCTGCTGCTCCTTTGCTTCCTTTCTCTCCAGGCTCTCCTTTACAAATATAATAAAGACCAACCATCTTAGTAATCAACATAAAGGGATTACATACAAATTCATCCTGCTTCCATGTGGGTTCATTGCTTCACATGTAGAAGTTCTGTTTTTGTTTGCTGTTGTACTTGTGCCTTACTTGAGCCTTTACAATGAAACTTCCTGTTCTTATATCAAATACCCTCGATTACAAGAGCAACAAGAAACACAGATCACCCCCAAAATGAGTTATGTTGCTAACAGACAGACAAACTCTGGCGAAAACATTACCTCCTTGGCAGAGGTAATTATACTGTATATACAGGAGAGTAAGTGATTAAAAGGCATATAGTGGACCTCAGGCTGACTACATGCCTTTGAGTCCAGGGATGAGAATCTGAACGCTGCACGGCTCCTCTGATAAGAGTTGTGCACCAGAGACATGCAGGAGTGAGGAAACCAGCAGGAACTTCAGGAGGCTGAACAGCAGCCGCTCTGACCCCATCATCGTTCTGCAACCAGCACACAGAGAAATTACCTGTTTATTTTACAACATATACATTGTTAAATATGTCAATGTTTGTATTGTAAAAATGTTGCATATTACCTGCTATTTCTATTTAACATTTTAAATGTTTATTTGGCAACATATCATTCCCCCAGTTAATTGAATTGGAATGATAAACTATAAGCTATTGTATGAAATTTAACTGTACTGTATCTTAGTTTGATATTTAACTAACAACCAGGAAAATTAAGCCAAATTTGAGTCTTGTGAACTAAAACATGTACTTCCAAGCATCAGTTCCATTATGAATAAAATAATCATCTATAGTTTACCTACCTTTAGAGGAAAAGAAAATCCAGATGGATGTGTTCAATCTGACATAAAAACGTGTGTAAAGATCCCAAAGGAGAGGTTCCAAAGACTCCAAACACAGCAGCTGCAAACCCTGGTGGTCTGAACACAATTCTCTCTTCCCTCCAGCACACATGGGTTTGATAGCAGTTATAAACACTAAGATAAAGAGCCAGGCCAGGGCCTGCTGGGGCAATTAGCCTGCTGAGGAAGGGGTTGAGGGACTGATAGACATTAGAAAGACACCCGTACAGGACTCAAATGTTCAGTCAGGAATATAGAGGGATAACGATAACATACCCCAAATCATTCAGTAAATGCTGACTTTCAATTCAATCCATTTCTGATAGCTAATTATGCACGATTATTTACATTTTATTTATATTTATCTGTTAAGAACATGCATAGAAAATATTAACTTCCAAAATTACAAATCTTTATTTTATTTTGTCCTATTTATTGCCCTTCAGATGTGTAGTCAAGTGGCCTGCTGTATCCCGATACACCAGTAGATGGGGCCAGTGTGCCGTTAGTCCACCTCCATGGGGGCCCAGTGTGCAGGGAGTCACCCTCCATTGGAGCAGGGGGTGTAGATCTGGTAGAACTTATGTAGCAGAACAACATTGTAGGGAAAACCCATTAGGCAAATACTTTGAGTGATTGAAATAAGGTTGAATGTAGTTTATATACATTTATATAATAAGTTGTAATGGGTCATGTCTATAATATCAGGGTAATGCATTATCCTTTCCTCTTAAATAATTAAACTATCGTTGGATTTGTGTTTCTTCCTGTTACAGGTAAGAAAGGTACACAGATCTTATTAAATCAGTAAAGTTTACAAACTTTGTAACGCAATGTCATTCAGTATTTGGAATTCAGAGTCTTTCAAAGTTTGACAGGGTCCTGTTGAGAACAGGAGCCTACAGCTCTTCAGAGGCTCCGAACCACCTGGTGTTCTTAAGACTGTCAGCCCCCTCGGGATATGTTCCATACAGTGAGCCTTCTCCGATCCTAGTCTTGGGTCACAGAGCCTCAATGCAGATCTAACATACAAGCTTTGGGTCCTTAAACATTCAGTCCACCGCTTAATATGACTGCTCAATTATGAAAAAAAGTCCATATTGAAATAGATTAGAGGGGGAAAAAAAATTACACAATGGTCAAATAGAAGATGTTGAGTTGGTGATTGTTTCACATTGAAATTGGTCAAAATGTAAGCACCCAGCCCTACCACTGGAGTGGTAGTTATTATCCACTTGCTTTTTTTAAATGCCCCTCACATTTTAGCTCTCACTTTTTTACCAAAGAGACAAACATTGAGGCACTACAGAGAGCTTTGCCTCTTGTTAAACAGTCACCCCACATTCTGCTTCTTGTCATGGTCATATAGCTTCACATGCCAGCATG
Organism: Trisopterus minutus; assembly: GCA_027122715.1. Taxonomy (NCBI): domain Eukaryota; kingdom Metazoa; phylum Chordata; class Actinopteri; order Gadiformes; family Gadidae; genus Trisopterus; species Trisopterus minutus. The sequence continues at coordinate 10,700,176 of JAOPUD010000131.1, forward strand.
CGGAAACGGCTCCATTGGCCTGATTCCACACAAGAAAGAAAACATTAGACCAAAATGGATAAAGTTAAAACATGTTTATTTATGAAGCAACAAGCTTTCAAATGTCATGCAGAAGTCAAACCCTCAAGGATTAAAACTCAAAAAACCCAACAGGGAAAAAGAGAAACCTTTAAAAATAAAGTAGAGTGACAAAGGGACAAGTCTGGCTTAGTCTGAGTTTAAACCGCCTAGTTTAAGGATGGTTAAATTTGTGTAACCTTTGAAATGCGAACTTCAGGCAGCATTTGGTTTAGATATTAGTTATATTAAAGAACGCCATGTTTAGGTTTGAAATTAGTCAGTTTAGATATGAGGTTAAGAGAGTGGGCATTTAGGTACGAGAGTTTAGGCATTTTAGTGGTGTTAATATATTAGGTTGAGTTTAGCTAAGCGAGTTTGGGCATTTTAGAGAAGTTTAGGCAAACGATTTGAGGTATTCGAGATGTTTAGGTTAGATCGTCACGTTTTAGGTATTAGGTTAACGAGTCAAGTTACTTTAGGTCTTACTTGTGGTTAAATTGCAGCATTAGGGCAAGGGTTAAAATAAGGGCTCAGGTTTTTTCCAGCCTTGTCTCTTTAGTCACTCCCTTAAAGAGGGTTCCCAGCTACTTGTGTTAGAAACACAACAGCTAAGATTAGGTGTATAGAATTAAAATAGACAAAGATATATCTAAACCTATTTCCCCAAAACATGGAGTGACATAATGCAGTTTGTTTTAAAAGTTAACAGTAAAGTGTTGTCAGTATGGTGTGCAGTAGGCAGAGTGTTTAGCTCAGAGTGGTTGTGTTGAGTGTAGATAAATGAAGATGTAGGGTGAGCAGGTGTAGCCAGGGCTCCTCAGGGTGGCGGGGAGAAGGACGATGGTGTAGATCAACTGCTCAGTCATCATACTGTTAAGTGAATTGATGCAAAAAGCAAAGTCATTTCACATTGTAGATTTGAAAGACATCGAGTCAAATTAAAAATACTCATGCATACTGTAAAATCACCATTTGGTGTCAAACACGGGTCATTACATTTAGCATTTGACTATGAATTACAGCCAAGCATTAAATCATTACAGCAACAATAGTAAATAGTCCTTGTAGTGCATTACCAGGTTTCTAAAACATAAAATCTGAGCATCCAGTTGCATTTGAGTCACCGCATTCAATCAGTCAATTAAGGAATAATAGATGCAGTTCCAGCTTACCCTTCAGCATCCATTGGATAGTCCGTCTCCTGGCCTCCATCCGCCGCTCCTGGCCTCGACCTACCATCACCGCCACCTGCCACTTGAGGCCTTATCTCCACCCACCGCTCCAGGCCTCCAGACCTTACCTCCACCAGCCGCTCACCTCACCTCCACCAGCCGCTCACCTCACCTCCACCAGCCGCTCACTCCTGGCCTCACCTCACCTCCACCAGCCCCTCACTCCTGGCCTCACCTCCACCAGCCGCACATGTCCTCCACCTGCCGCTTACCTCTACCCATCACGCCAGGCCTCAGCCCCACGTGCAGAGCCAGGCCTCCACGTGCCGCTCACTCCTGGCCTCAGCTCCACCTGCCGCTCCAGTCCTGATTAGACCGCTCTGGATCCCTGCTAGTAGGATACAGACTGCCCTTGAAAACAAAATCACTAGCGTTAAATGGTTTGGAATACTTCATTGGAAATAAAATATGAAATGTGCAAAAGTAATCCACTTTCCTTCATTGGTGATCTTGGTTGAAATCTTCAAATGGACTCTTATGAAATATGCAAATGAACAAATATTGAAATGTGAAATTCGTCAAAAGGTTAAAAATTCTTGCCATGACGTTTAATAGCTAGACAAGGGGCAGTCACCCGTTTCGCTGCTAGGTAATTGGTTTGCCGAACCCACTAACCTTGTCAATTTATTGTATATATTAAAAAATTCCGACTAGTGTCGGATGTCGCAGACCAGCTTCAGAACCCCAGACGCAGAGCTGCCAACAGAGCTGCATTTATAGAAAAAAACTAATAAAAAAACGATTGCACAGAATAAAGCCACACTGCACAGCAAGAAAAATAAAAAAACGATTGCACAGAATAAAGCCACACTGCACAGCAAGAAAAATAAAAAAACGATTGCACAGAATAAAGC
>JAOPUD010000131.1:10756086-10770373 GCA_027122715.1 Trisopterus minutus
GACAGAGAGAGAGAGAGAGAGAGAGAGAGAGAGAGAGAGAGAGAGAGAGAGAGATGAGGCAGATACATGAAGAATGACTTGCAGCCCTCTCAGTCTGAGTCCTGGCTCCCTCCATTCGTCCCATTGAGCTCACTACACCTGCTGCCTGTCTGTGGGCTTCATGTAGCTAGCATGATGCTAGGCTTCATGTGGCTAGCATGATGCTAGGATAAGAAACATGACAACAAGCGAAGCAGCTCATCGAGGTACGCTTGTATCTACTGGTTCTTGCTTTGGAAAACCTAGCAAAGCACAACCTCATTTTTGGGGAACCTCAATATCAAATATAAATTTGAAACATCAAGTGAGAATAAATTGCCATTCATTAATTCATTAATTAATTAAGTGTTAAACCTCCATTTCCAATGTTATTGGTTGCTTCACAAACCAGTAGGTACAGCCGTAAGGTGACACGGAAACAAGGAGGGATTCCTATACTAATATGATAACGTCAATCCTTTATCCAGTCAAACATCAGAATAGGACCTTTTAAATGGGCTAGGAACTTCTTGGTTTTTCATTGTCAGAAAAGTAATTTAAAACTTTAATTACGGCATATTTATGTGTTATCGTCCTTGAGCCCATTTAAAAACATACAATTCCAAAGGTAACAGATTGCAAATATAAACAAATATCAACTTACCATTGCAAACTTCTGGCCACATTAGTTTTGCCAGAAAGAATTTTCTAGAAGATTCAAGCGAAATACGGTCGATCATAATGTTATTTTACTAATGGTTTGGGCATCCATTTTAAGATTGGAGATGGAGAGTTTCAGTGACTTAACGTGACTTGAAAAAACGTGAAAAAACATTTCTAAATACTTTTCAGAGAGATCAAATGTGTATCTGTCTCGAAATTGGTCTTAATTTCTCTTAGAAGACATTTATATCGCACAGAAACTCTGCCTAAAAGCTGATAGCATTAAAGCTTTAGCACAGTAACAATCTCAGAGGTTTCTGACTAAATTCTGATAGCATTAAAGCTATAGCACAGAAACTCAGAGGTTTTTACCTAAGCTCACATAGCATTTAAGTTAAAGCACAGAACAGCTCCCAGAGCCTAAACTCGTATAGCATTAAAGCTGTAGCACAGAACAGCTCCTAGAGGTTCCTGCCTAAACTCTGATAGCATTAAAGCTATAGCACAGAACAACTATCAGAACCTAAACTCTGATAGCATTAAAGCTATAGCACAGAACAGCTCCCAGAGGTTTCTGTCTAAACTCCGATAGCATGAAAGCTGTAGCACAGAACAGCTCCCAGGGCCTAAACTCAGATAGCATTACAGCTATAGTGCCAAATGGACTAACTTCCCGTCTCCCATAAAGCCTGACCCCTTCAGCCCAGCTTACAGTTGCTTTCCTTCTTGGCACCACTGAGTGCAGGAGGGAAATCCAATTTGTATTGATATTCTGTAGCAGTTGAAGGGTAAGGCGTTTATGTAACACTGGGCAGCATAGGGCACTGCTCAGCCAAGGCTAAAGATAGGTTTCCCTGGTCATCCTTAAGTCTTTTAAACCTTCACACTATATGAATGTCAATTGATGCTTCAATTGAAGACACATCTCAATTTTTAATTTTAAATGCATAATTTGGTCCAGCAGTTGTGATCAATTGAACCCTTTTATATGGGAGCATGGTATTGGCTTGCTGGACCAGACAGCAAGACGTTGTTTGGCTGTCATATTGCAGTGGATGAACCAAATGTATTTGACCATAGTGCATATTCATGTCAAGATAGTGTTATGTTTGACCCTGTTATACCCTTCTACAGCAAACTGATTCTACTGTGCTGTGCGATTTGAACTGAATGCGCTTACTACACCTGTAGTAGCCTCACAACACCTGTTGGTGGCCTAGCAACATCTGTTGTGGCGGGTAACTCCCAAAGCCTCTCCTCTCTGAGCACGCTCTCTCCCAGCACTCGACGGCTGGTTGATGTTGGGCTAAGCGGCTTGAACTGCTAATAGGCCACTGTGTGTTGTGCTTGTAATAACAAGCCCTACCTTAAGCCTCTGCAGCGCCACACAACCTGAATCCCCACACAGGTCTTGTGATTTTGACCAGCTCCAACCAATATTCACATTTATATCACCTGTTGCTTAGGGTAAACATGGATGGCAAGTGAAGCAAAAAGATGACGTCTTTAATGTGCAGCATGGCCCATGAATGACTAAGCCGATGCTCTAGACAGCAAAAGGCCCTGCCCTTAGAACAAACATACAAGAGACACTGTTCAAATACCAATAGGTAATCTACTCATGCTATTTAGGAACAAGATTTTTTCCACAAGATGCAACATACAAAAGACCACCAATTACTTCCTAAACATTGAGTGAGTTCAGAACAAACCTCCCTTCATTCTTTTGGTCCAGAACACTATAAAACACATGTGAACAACTACAATTCTGTTGTGGTTGACAGCAATTAGAAGAGCAAACCTCTCCTGAGAAGTGAAAGCTTTAGCACATCGCAACGAATGAAGGCCAAAAAAGAACAGACACCACGCACATGAAAATGTTTCATGGCACTGCATTAAAAAACAAAGATAGAAGGTCAGTGATCTAATGAAGCAACCTCGGTTTGTTTTAGTCAGAAATGTTAACGTTCTCCCGGTGTTAGCGACAGAGCATGAGACGTTAGTAGAGCGGGTGAACGGCAGAGGCGTGAGAGGTGAATAGTTCCAATATGGAATGAGTACCGGGATGGAGGCTAGGGTCCGTAGTCGTGGCCCAGACTTACTGGAGGCTCCGGGGAATGCCCTCCGCTCGCTAGATGAGTGCTGCGTCTAAGTAGAGCACACATGTTTAACCAGCGTTTCTGACTGGTCGCCATAGTACATTTGATGTGATACATGATGGTATTTGATTGAGTCTGGTACGACTAGGATGAATCACTCGACTGGAATATGAAGGACTACATGTCCCAGTCATTTGTACCGTGTTTAATTTGTCAGTGCAAAAGAAAAATATGAATAGCAACTGTGAGAATAAGGCATATTGGTGAGAGAACATCATCATGAGGAAGCGGTCATAAATCATATAGCCGTTGTCCAAATGAATCCTTTTCAAACAAGCCCCTAACATAACGTGTATCAGCTGTTCAGACGACAGCCCCTAACATAACGTGTGTCAGCTGTTCAGACGACAGCCCCTAACATGACAGTGTATCAGCTGTTCAGACGACAGCCCCTAACATGACAGTGTATCAGCTGTTCAGACGACAGCCCCTAAAATGACAGTGTATCGGCTGTTCAGACGACAGCCCCTAACATGACAGTGTGTCGGCTGTTCAGACGACAGCCCCTAACATGACAGTGTGTCGGCTGTTCAGACGACCGCCCCTGACAGGACAGTTTTTTCATCAGTTCAGATAACAGCCCCCCCCCCCCCCCTAACATGACAGTGTGTCAGACTACCCCAGCAGCCGCCACCACGCGGCGTGCAGCAGCAAGATGTGGAGCGCCACGGCGTGTTTACCTACCAGCTCGAGGAAGGTGTTCTCCAGAGATCGGTACTCGGTAGAGTTCTTGTTGAACAGGTCATCGGAGAACATCATGTTAGTGACCCTCAAGCTAAAGAACACCACTAACTCCTTGTTGAGGTCCAGGGCGGTCCCCAGGGGCCCGGCGCTCATCTGCCTCGCCGCCGGCGTCGCCCCCGACTCCTGAGGCCGCTCGTCCGCCACAGCGGGGAACCCGCTGCCGCTGTCCTCCTCTCCTCCTGCGGCCCGCGCCTCTGTCACGCTCTCCTCCTCACGTCGGTTGGGGGCCACCACCACGGGCCCCTCCATCAGGGGCGGAGTCACCCTGCCGCTGTGGACCGGCTCCCCTTCCTCCTCCTCCTCCTCCTCATCCTCCTCCTCGATCGCGTTGGTGCCGTCCGTGGGAGCAGGAGGCCGGACCTCCCCGTGGGTCTCCTCCGGCTCCTCTCCGCCCCAGGGGGTGGAGACCTCTGCTGCGCCCATGAGGCCATCTGTGGCCTCTACCATGAGGGGTTCTGTTGAGGCGATCCACGGTGCTCCAGGAGAGGACGCGTCTACAGGGTCCACTGGTGCTGAGGAGCAAAGCGGGGGGGGGGGGCAGATGAGAAAGGGGTCACAAGATAGCATCGAGATCGTCACAATAACTAATGTAGGACCAGGAGGAGACTAGTTCAAGGAACTGTAGGTGATATTAAACCACTATTATTTGAGTGCAATTTCTCAAAATTGCTGAAAATGCTCTGTGAAATGATCTGCTTCGTGTTGCGGCGGCCTCTGTATGAGACTATTCAGAGTTGAGACAGATCCGGCTCATTTCTGACAGTCATAGCATCTTTCACCTGAATAGGTGCCTAATTAGAAACGGTGGGCATAGAGAGAGGGGACACATCTAAGGTGTTCAGGGTCTTTCTGCTCTCTCTATTTACAACTCCTGCAGATGTGATTGGGGATTAGTTAGAATAGATTAGAGCCACGTCAGTCTTACCTTGGGTGACATGATCTTCAGGTTTAGTCGTGTATGCCTCTCGTTCCCCGCTTCCCCCTGAGGTGGGGCTCTCTCCCGGGAACACCTCCTGGGCCTCCTCTTCTTCTACAACAGCTGCAGTGGACGGGCTGATGGCGGGCATCTCGGCGCTCTCTTCCTCCGCCGATTCCTCGCCAGAGGAAGCCGAGGCAGAACCGCCGCCGCTGACCGTCGCTAGGGCGACTTCTGCGTCGGCGCTCGGGATGGGGAGGGTGAAGGGCAGAGCGTCCTGCCCGCCCGGGAACTCTTCCAGGGAGTTGTGGAGCACGGCGGCCAGGGTGGGGCGGTACTCTGGAGTGGGTGTTGTCAAGGGGACGGATCCCTCCTCTAGGACGGGGAGGAGGGCCTCGCTGTCCGGTCCGTCTACTGGGTAGATGGTGTTCACTGGCCGAACAGAGCAGTTAAGAATAAACAACAAGATGTTATATTATGTTATGTTATCCGTTTTTCCCTAACATGTCATGTGTTTAGCAGACACTTTTGTTACGGGTTCGGCATCTTGCTAAAGGGTGCCCTCGTGAGACTGTCTCCCTTTTGCTGTCGTCTTTGGTTTATCCAACATTTTGCATCAATAATGAGAACGTGAACGTGGTCAACATGATGTTTACCGGCCTCAAAGCTGAGGGTCTGCAGGTCCAGAGGCAGGGAGGTTTCCTGCCTCAAGGCGTTGGCCACGATGTACTTCAGCTTGGGTCCGTTGGGGTTCTCCTCCACCGCGGAACCCGGTTCCACCAAGACCTCCGAGTCTTCTCCGAGCTCCGTGTGGCCGTTGAAGACCACAGCGCAGCGCACCGACACGTCTTCGGACCTGAGCGACAAGAGCAGATGATACCTTCAAGGTGAGGCCCAGGCACAGGCTCTGGGGACTCTTTGTAAATCTCTTTATGTTCATGTTGCATTTATTGGATTGTGTTGTTTTGTATTCCAAGCTCCAAGTTATTTCATGTATGAAGACTTTAATAAAACGAAAATAGATAACTCACCTAAATCCTAGAACACGTATTTCTTTGAATCCTGGAACCTTTTGGAAAACATGAAGCATCTACAAGAGGAAGGAAATACAGAGAGAAAAGTAGAGTGTTTGTGTGGGTGTGGAATGTGTTGTGCTGCATCTGAAGTAGAACAGACCACACATACCCTTCATTAAAGTCCACTACAGTACAGATCTGTTGATTCATGTCAACTATAATATGGAATGTTTTAAAATGTCCATTTTTTTCTGTAATTATCTATGAAAAAAGACAAGCAGGGCCTATAGGAAAACCTATTTTTTGTAGAGCTATAGCTCAAATATTCAACACCAGTGTTTTCACAGAGTTTAAGAGGCTGTGGTAGATGGACTCAAACCCCCTTGGGGGGGATGAGATGATTTGATCTGTTACAAGTGGAAGATAAGCATTCAAGCAAAGAGTACAGGTAAAGTTAAAGGTCCAGTGTGTATAACGCAGCCCACACTCTTCTGTCCTATGTTTGTCTGTTGGTCTGTTGGTCTGTTGGTCTGGTGATCTGTTGGTCTGTTGTTTGTCTGTTGGTCTGTTGTTCTGTTTGTCTGTTGTTTGTCTGTTGTTCTGTTGGTCTGGTGATCTGTTGGGCTGTTGTTTGTCTGTTGGTCTGTTGTTCTGTTTGTCTGTTGTTCTGTTTGTCTGTTGTTTGTCTGTTGTTCTGATTGTCTGTTGTTTGTCTGTTGGTCTGGTGGTCTTGTTTGTCTGTTGGTCTAGTTTTCAGAGACCGATGAGCGTTTATCTTGTTCCATATGAGATCCATTCTCCCCATGATCCCTCAGTGATTGGTCAGTGTTGTCCTACCCGCTGCGTGAGATCCTGGGTGATCCGGCGGTACTGGGGGAAGTCAGAGTGCAGCAGAGCGCTGTAGCCCGGGTCCACCATGGTGACGCTGAACTCCACCACGTGCTCCTCGCCGTTCTCCTGGATCTCGTTCACACCCTCCGTTATCTGGCAACACAGAGCGCCATGTTCATTTGAGTTGGGCGGCTAAACATTTATCTGTTTTTTCTTTATCTCTATAAAATCTTAAAAAGTAATCATCGTAATGTTCATTTAAACAAATTGGACTTAGTAGATAAAATTGATATGGACAAACTCGTACTAAATGTTAACAACATCAACAATTGGACTTGAAATGTGATGAAAATGGAATGTTAATTTCTTCTTTTGTCCTCTACCTCAGTTGGAAGTGAAATGATTGGAGGTTGCCAAGTGCCTGGAACAGAAAAGAGATGAATTACTTTATTCATTCATCTTGCTTACTCATCGTGTCTAATTAAAACGAGAAATACATCTTCAGTTAAATAAAGCAGTGGTATTGCTTACATTCCCTCTCTGGATCAGGAACAGCTTCTTCAGCTCTGGAAATGAGGGTACATAGTCGTTATACGTTCCTATAAATATATAATGTATAAATCAAGTGGGAAATCCATTTCTGTGGGTATTAGCGCATTAACTGGCAGTGGGCCTAAGAAATAAGCTGGTCTGCTTTCAATTCAGTTTTAATTAATAATACACTTATTTTGATATAACTTGGTAGAAAAGTTTTAAGTTGTAGTCATTTTTAAAATAATTTGAATTAATAAAAAATGTGTGACTATAAAAACAGCTCAGTCAGTGAGATATTATCATTCTAATGTATTGGATGTCAGAAGGCTGGATTCATTAACATTCATTAAAAGCATCGGAATTTGAATACATACCCAACAATTTCCGCATTCTCAGCAACTCTCTGGAAGTAGAGAATTATAAAACAACAATCACAAGTCATCCCTCAATGAAATATTCAAAGTAAACTTCTATGCAGAGTATGTGGAACAATATTGAAACTATATCTATATTACTGTTTTTGTACATTAACAATCCGTGAGGCTCGTAATGTGTACAGCTTACCGAAAATCATCAGTTGTATTCTATTGACCATATCATACACTGAAAGCTGATTGGCTGCCGTGAGACTGACCCGGGCCACCAGGTCCAGGTGCTCCTGTGATTGGCTGAAGTTGAGGGCCAGGGTGTCCATGCAGAGGTTCTCGTGCTGGCAGGTGTAGAGCCAGGTGCTGTACTCCTCCGAGTTAGGAACCCGGTCGAGGAAGACCCGGAACGCCTCCCAGATGGCCTCCTGGCAGACTGAGCACAAACACGTTGTGCCGTATGACGTATGTTATTTTAAACCATTGTTTATAGTTTGTTTTAGTTTGGTCTTTGAACACACCAGGAAGCCAAGTCACCCCATATCAGATTTGTGTATCAAGACTATATACAAATAAAACAGACATGGGTTTAGAAGACAGCTTCATGTCAGACAAATGGATTTATGAATTCACTGATTCACACAGAAGGAATGTCACAAAATAATCTGTAGAAGCAGTGACCTGGTTTTCATCTTGGTTGACATCTTCAATAGAATCTGTCTTCCTTCTCAACTTCAATATCGCATTGAGCTACATTCCATAAGGTGGGAAGCAGGCATGTTACTGTAAATGTCATCACATGACATTTACAGATGCTGTGTGTTGTACGCACACACCACTTCCACACGCCACATGTTTGGTCATATGTTGGAAACGCACGCTGCACACATGTCTAATATACGGATCCCTGTGGTGGGTTATTCCTTCTCAAACCCTTGATGCTCTTCTTCCATAAAACATGCACCAGATGATCACATAGTATAGCATAGGTATTGCGGATATATAGACACCCAATCAGATTTTCAATGATGACCTCAGTTCAATCACAATGTCAAGAGTGTCTCATGGAGAGGATCATACAGTAGATCTGACAGTAGCCCTAACATCTCAAATGTATGATGTAGCCTACAATCTACTGAAGATGAATGTAGGATGTCTAACCCTAAGAAAGATGAAGCCTATGATATTCCTAATCAATTCCAATGCATGCTGACATTTCAGAAAAGGTTTATATTTTGATCAAGATTTACGTTCACAAAACCTCCATGCCCGATTCCTCTGGCCCAGAGACAACATGTGGATATGAGCTGCCCCTCACTCTGGTGCAATTACTAATAAAATTAAACAATACAAATCTGCAAATAATATAGATGAACAAGAAACCATATAGAATCCAAAGAAGATTGCGATGCGAATGTGAACATAACTGTCTAACGATGAGTGTCCCTCCCCGTACCTCTGAGTTTGTAGTAAGCGCGGTGGCTGGTGATCACCTCCTTCATGCTCTCCTGCGGGCAGACCTTCACCCCAGTGCTGAGTGCCACCGCTGACCGCTGGCTCCGTGGTCGGTGCTGCGGCGCCCTGCCGGTGACCCGCTCCATTGGGCGAGAAGCTTCCAGGAAGTGTCGGTATTTCACATCTCTCAGGCCCGGAAGAGCCTGGTCCTGAAGGTCTGCAACATCAACACAATCGCACAGAGAGTGCCTTTTGTAACTTTAGGTATGTGTGGCTCAAATGTGAATGAAATACTATTATATTAATTATTACAAGGGCCAATTACACCTCTACATAAACCTTATTTTAGTGTACTTCTATGTAAAAGAATAAAGCTGTGTCACAGTGTTACTCCAACAGACTTGCGGCACTGAGAGGTGGAGGTTTGAGGGGAGAGGTGGAGGTTTGAGAGGTGTGGTGGAGGTTTGAGAGGAGAGGTGGAGGTGTGAGCGGAGAGGTGGAGGTTCACGACGACGCCAGGTGGTAAACCTGTGGGACCCTCTTCAGGCATTAAGCAAAGACCTTGAAAAACACAGACTACAGCTTCTGCTCCGGACCCCAATGTACCTCCTCTTGGATTAATGGTCCGAGACAAATAAGGTTTTAAAACAAGAGTCAGTTAGTGAACAAAAGGAAAAAGCATTGACCTTGATAGTTTAATCGATTTCTTGGTTCATCATATCCATCTTAAACACTAACCTAGACCAACGTTTACATGGACCAGATATATTGTACCATAAACCACCCAGTACAAAGTCGCTCCATCTAGCAACAAATGCTAATCACTGCATTACAAATACATAATACCCTCACAATGAACAATACTGCTGGCCCGGGAACCGTTTGGACCGACCCCAGCACATTCCCCATGACAGACTGGCACTCTGTGAGGGAGGATGGTTTCCTGTAGTGTTCCAATAAGTGCCCGGCCTAATTATCGTAGCGCATTTTTCCAGTTTGCCAGAGACGATGACCATCGATCGCCAACTCCTTGCCCTGCATGGCATTATATTTTCTTATGAATATTTTAGACTTAGCTTGAATGCTAGCCTGCACATGCACAGCCCTGGGATCAGGAGGGGGCGGGGGAGATGATTAAATGGGCCCTAATGCTGCGACGGCAGCAGGGGCCTCTTAGCAGAGTTACAAGCCACTAAAGATTAGTGTCCGACGACAGGCACAGGAACAGGACCGCTTTTGTTCCCCTCTCCGGATACTGAACTCTCAGGCTCTGCAAAACATGGCCGCCGTAAAATATGTGATTATGATGCTTATTGATGTTGATATTGATGTTTCTATCCAACTGTTTCTTTATAGCCATTTGTACTAATCTATATCGAATTAGTGCGCTTGGCTGTGAGAGAATTGTACACATTCTACTTGTTATAAAGTGCAATCAACAGGTTTAGTTCAGCTCTAGATATCTTAGTTGTGTTTACTGAAACTAAACTTGTCCTTCAACTTGAGCTGGGGTCAAGTGGATCAGCGGCGCGTTGTAAATCTCCTGCACCTTGGTAATGAGAGAATTACTGCTAGCATTACCAAGAGAAACAGAGAATAAAACCGGTCATCACCGCTCTACTGCTGAGCAGACACTTTAGGGATGGAACTTCTTCATAAAGTGTGTCTTTCTATTGCCTTTAAAGAAAATAAAGAAAAATAAATAAAACAGCAGAAAACTTTGATAACCCTATAAATAGGTGAAAATCAATTCCCATGTTTCCTCCGTCACAGCCTTACCTTTAGTTTGACTGGCTTGAAGTGTCAACACGAACACGGTGAAGCACAGCCCCGATTTGGTCAGCATGATGAGGATGTTGTTCATTTCCGGACGGAAGGTGTCATTTGAGAGCCTTGGTATGGACAGTACAATCCAGAAGCTCGTTATCTTACTTCCATAAGCTAGGCATGCAGGAGCCTAACCTTTATTCCACTGACTCCAGTGATCCAGCTCCCGCTCTCCGAGCCAAACGTTGCCACAAATCCAAGTGCACACCTGCCCTTTGAGTGGGCAGCCCACCAGCAGCGAGGATATGAGTTAGATCCTGTTTGAGGTAAAGAGAACGCCTTTATCGCATGACCCGTCGAGGGCAAGCCAGAAACCGCCAACCAAGGGGGAGAAAAGGCAGAAAATGAACGGACCGATCGCCTGCTGAATGGTTCCTCGTCTCTATTGTCACAACAGGGGGAGTGAGGTTCAAGAAGCAGGCTCTGTTTCTGTAATCTCTTTACCCGTCATCTGCTGCTTGTAATCCCAGGGGCCACGTGGCTGCTGGAGTCATCTCGTTAGAGACTACTTCTTGAGTCACATCTCCTGGGTGGACAAACCGCGCCCATACACTTTACGCTTTCTGCTGACGTCCAAACTTCCTAACTTTCCAACTTCCCTGTGTTTCACCCCCCTAGTCACCCCATAATGCGTCTCTCTCTCCCTCTCCCTCGCTCTCTCTATCTCTCTCTCTCTCTAGTTCCGGGGCGACCCAGCCTGGCGGCCTAATCAGCTTGTTTTTATGGTCATTGTGTATTTCCAGCTCCCAGTCCAACAATGTGCTCCCTTCTTGTGGTCGCATGGATGACGTGAGCCTTTGAGTTCTGATAATGAATACAGCAAAGTTGGAGGGCTTTCAGCACCTCGGTCATTATCCTGAAATGCTTTGCATGTTGCCAGCAGTGTTTGGTACAACTTGAGCTGTATGATGAATTAATACTTAATACTAATGATGCGTCGCATATATTTTGTATATAAGACAAAGAACACCCTTTTCTCAATTAATTGGAATTTGTGATTCCATATAACATTTCTTACGAAGTGCACATTTTGGACTTTTGGTTTCTAAACAATCTTTTAATTTGGCTCTCATCCATGGGCCATTTTTTACATTTACACCTGATCCTCTTAAGTTGTTTTTGTTTCACTATAATCACCGAGCTCCATAGTGGTTGGGAGCCGTCCAGTTAAAGGGACAGTGCATCGTTACTGTTGTGGTTTTGGGTCACATGGTGGCAGAACGATGGACGGATGCTGTTGGATGAACCCATTTTACACATCTCTGGTTTGGAGTGGAGACTTTACAGCACACGTTCCTCTGTTCACAAACATTCACACGTTCATCTGTTAATGGTTGATGGTCCATTAACGCCATTTCATCTTGTAGGAATACGATTATAAAAAAACGAAGTTTTTCTGTAGGCTTCTCTAGACCGTTTGCCGCGCTTTGTGATTTCCACCATGCAGGAAGTTAGCCTCTTACTGCCAACCGTGTTTGGCTTCAGGATTAGGGTCAGGGTCGGGGTCAAATGTACATTTAGATTACGTTGAAGAGTTTCCCTTCAGAGTGAAGATTAGGGTCAGGCCATGGTTAGGACCTCCGTCACCATTTCTTTTCAAACATAGATCAAAATCATTATTCGCTCATCATGTGTGTTACTTCACGATGAGCCCCCCCGCCCTCTTCCCTCCCCCAGATCCCCATAGCAACATGTCGCTGACCTAACCCTATGATCTATTAATTGGATTCCCATTGAATATCATTAAGTGGGAGAATAAAACTGCCGGGTGTCTGTTAGGATAAATATCCACACGGCGATGACCTTCCAGCGGTCGGCTCGCCGCGTCCTGCTCAGAGGGGTCGGGTTTAATTGCGGAGCAGAGCGGGCTGGCAAAGGGCCAACTGTCACGATCGCTCCACTCCACGGGGAGAGGATCTGTCTGCAGACCTCACTCAACCGTCCTACTTTCATATGTTTCTGTGTCACTGACTTGTTTGGAATGTGTTGGGTCATATGATCCAATGTGTTGGTATATGACCTGGTGTCATTCTGTCTTATATTTTCAGTAGGTGCGTTTACATGGACATTAAATTCTCACTTTTAATCTAATAAAAATCCCTCAAAAAATTATCTGATTAAAAATGTATCATGTAAACACCTCAAGTAATCTGTAATCAAATAAAACCTGATATGTGATAGTGAAATGACTTACATTTACGTTTAGATTTAGGGCATTTAGCAGATACTTGTTTCCAAAGCGACTTACAATAAGTACATTAGTCTGAAGAAATTATCGAAGTGACTTGAACAAAACATTTATCTAAGATTTGGATACAGCCACCTGTAGGATCCCAACACAACACACAGCACACAACATACACCACACACCACACACACAACACAACAAGCACACGCACACACTACACGCAACACACACACAACACACTACACACTACACACAACACAGTCCTGTCCAGGTAATGAGACGTCCACTTGAAAACTCAGTGGGACCGAATCTTATCTGGAACAGCTCACATACACCTGACAATGTGTGGACTCAGACCTGGAGGGGGAGAGAGAATCAGAGGTCTACAGGACACCGGAGCAGATTGCATTGGATTCCATTTACTCCTCACTAAAAAAGGCCTGTCTGTTGTCAAATCAAAGGCCGAGAGCAACAGATTGCCGACACACAACGTAGCGTTCATGAATACAGAGAGCATGCTAGCCTATTCTGAACATCAGTCGCAATTGCAGTGCAATGTATCATAAATATTTAAAGCGCTGTATTGTTGACTGGGGAACTGACCTGAGATGGATGTTGTGTGTTCAGAACGGGGTCCGTGGGGGGGTAGGGGACAGATCAGAGCTATCAGACGCTAAGGGCCCTTGAGCTCCTCAGTATTCCCCAAAATGAAGCCCATTTATCATCTCCTCCCCATGGATGAGGATGGGGGGCAATGAGGACATCTGCGCCGGTTCACTGCAGCCTGCCCTGGAGAGAGGAGGAGAGAGGAGGGGGTTCAGAGGGAACTCAGAGAGAGGAATGAGGAGTGAGAGAGAGGAAAATAGGGGGTGTGTGGATGAAGAAGAGGAGCGCACAGAAAAAGAAAAGTAATGGAGATGAGAAAAGCTGATAGAAATAGAGAGTGGGAATGGAGTGAGGAGAGCGAGAGAGCGAGAGAGAGGCAAGGGATGGAAGAAGAGAGCTACTTGTAGATATGGGAGGGTGAGCGATGAGTCAAGGTCATCTGACAGCAGAAAAGGGAGGAACAGGAGGAGAAGGAGAAGGAGGAGCAGGCAAGAACATGGTTTTCCTCAAACTTTTAAGTTAATTTTCTATATTTGTAGTATTTGCTGTTATGAAGTAATTTAGTCTATTTTAATTTTCTTGTGCTTGACATTTTAATTTACTTGGTTGCTTTACGTTACATTACTCAGCAAAATTAGGTAATGATTGCCAGTTTTCTTTTGATAAATGTTACCAAATAAATGTAACCAATACTCTTTAATATATATTTATCACATATCACACGACTAAATTATGCAATATTTTAATTTTTAGACACAAACATGCTCTACACAACTTCAGGTAGAAGGTCAGGATAGAAACAACTGAAAGTATAGAATAATGGAACACACACACACGTCAGTGTGTGCATGGCATGCAGCTGGAGAAATGGGCGGAGCAACTGCAGATAAACCAGTGGTGTAAGGATTATGTATACCTGAATGTACAAGTACTGCATTAAAAGTAAAAGTGCATTATATTGTACT